>JARGCV010000321.1:172500-197500 GCA_034064705.1 Bothrops alternatus
TCAAAGCTGCTATTTAAAAAGCAGCTAATGCTGGCTGCAGAACTGAGTTTGTAAGATGCTGGCGACAATCAAAACTAAAAGATAACAATTAAGGACAAGCAGACGTGGATTCAGAAGCATTTTTTAAAAAACACACGCAGTTAAATTTTTTTAGCCCTTCGAGATATTCCAGACAAGAAGCACAACCAGGAGTTCTAATTATTAGTTCACAACTAGGAGTGCTTATTGTAAAGTTACATTAACTTCACATTAGCTCTCTCCTCTCCTCTCCTCCCCCTCTTCCTCCCCTCCTCTCCCATCCCATCCCCTCTCCTCTCTCTCCTCTCCTCTCCCTCTCCCCTCCTCTCCTCTGCCCTCCCCCTCCCCTCCTCCTCTCCTCTCCTCTCCCATCCCATCCTCTCTCCTCTCTCTCCTCTCCCCTCCTCTCCTCTCCTCCTTTCCCATCCCATCCCCTCTCCTCTCTCTCCTCTCCCCTCCTCTCCTCTCCTCCTTTCCCATCCCATCCCATCCCCTCTCCTCTTCTCTCTCCTTTCCTCTCCCTCTCCCCTCCCCTCCTCTCCTCTCCTCCTTTCCCATCCCTCTTCTCTCCTCTCCTCTCCCCCTCTCCCCTCCTCTCCTCTGCCCTCCCCTCCCCTCCTCCTCTCCCATCCCATCCCATCCCCTCCTCTCCCCTCCCCTCTCCTCTCCTCTCCTCTCCTCTCCCCTCCCCTCCCCTCCCTCCTCTCCTTCTCTTCTCTCTTCTTCCTCTCCCTCTCCAGAAAAGTGGGACAGTCCCTTCTGAAACACTTCCCACATCCCTTTTCCTTATCTGTGATCTGAGACACCTTTTATATGCCAGTCTCCAGTCTGCAGCTCCTCCGTCCTGTCTCCCAAGATCATTCTCACAGACCATGACAATAATTTGATGGATTTTTTCACCACAGGTATGCTCCCCTTATAGGATTCTGTACGTCCCTCCATGTCATGCACCAACCTCAGTCAGCTCCACATTAGCTGGGTCACCCATGATGGTACCGTCCGGTTGTTTATAACCAGCATAACGGATGACCTGGGAGTTCCAGACCCGGAAGTCGTGTTTGCCATCCGTCCTCTGGGGGAAGATGGTGATGGCGGACCTAGGAGGGCAAGAGGAAAAGGGGCATGGTTTTAACATTCTAGGAATTAAAGTCCACAGGTCTTAAAGTGGCCAAGGCGGGACACCTCCGTTTTAGGCGGTCTTGTTTGATTCTGCAAAATAATTGGAGCCGTATCCCTGGACTTGGGTTGGCTTGGTTTGCTTGGGAGTGGAGCTCTTTTGCCTTGATTTCCTTTGCAAATAGCGTTAAGCTCATTTTAGCTTTTACCATACTATTTTTCCATCTTGAAATGAAAAGGAAGGCCAGCCTCCAATTTACAGCAATTATAGCAATTCAGGAACACTGCTGGAGATGCTTTAGGAGAGGGCGGTAAAGAAGGGGGTATGCAAGCCACGGGGAGCCATAGGTCTCTAAGTTGCCACCCCATGTTCTATAGGCACCAGCAGCTCCTCTGGAATCCTTTGTATACAGTCAATTTAAGTGGAGAATCCATCCCACTTTAGACTAGAATGTTCATTTTATGTTATTTTTCATTTTACTTTATCAGTTTGCACCCTGCCTTTATTATTTTTACAAGTAACCTGCTTCCTCCTATTTTCTCCACAAGGCTGAGAGAGAGGGACTGGCCCAAACTCACCTGGCTGGCTTTCATGGCTAAGGCAGGACTAGAACTCGGAGTCTCCAGGTGATCGGCCCAAAGTCACCGAGCCAGCTTTCACGGTTAAGGTGGGACTTGAACTCATGCTCTCCTGCATTCTAGTGTGGTGCCTTAACCACTAGACCAGGGGTCTTCAAACTTGGCCCTTTTATGACTTGTGGACTTCCAACTCCCAGAATTCCTCAGCCAGGCACGCTGGCTGAGGAATTCTGGGAGTTGAAGTCCACAAGTCATAAAAGACTAAACTGGCTATGGGAGATTCTAACTTTGGGCTGCTCTGTTTTTTCTAAGCTTCTCAAGCAAAGATAACAAAACGGGTCTTGGTCCAATGCCATCATGCCATTTGGGCATCAACCCCCCCCACACGTACCTGAGGTTCCCTTTGTTCGTTGCATATTTGATGTGGTTGCAAATGTAGTTGAACATCCCATGGGCTGTGGTACAGTCCCGGGCATCAAAAACCTGGAAGAAGAATAGAATAGAATAGAATAGAATAGAATAGAATAGAATAGAATAGAATAGAATAGAATAGAATAGAATAGAATAGAATAGAATAGAATAATAAAATACAGAATGGAATGGAATAGAATAGAATAGAATAGAATAGAATAGGAATAGAATAGAATAGAATAGAACAGAACAGAACAGAATAGAATAGAATAGAATAATAAAATACAGAATGGAATGGAATGGAATAGAATAGAATAGAATAGAATAGGAATAGAATAGAATAGGAATAGAATAGAATAGAATAGAATAGAATAGAATCTTTATTGTCACATTAAATGTACACTAATCAGCATGACATTAAAATGAAATTTTGTTCCATTCAGCTCTGAAAAAAAAACACCATTATGCATATACCCACCCCTACACACATATATGACATCACAGTCTAGGTCAAATGTATACATATACATGGTGGAGAAAAAAAAATCCTGCAAATTTACAAGACGGGTGGCATAAGGAACAGAGCTGTTACAAATCTAGTCGTTCAGCTATAAATACTTCGAAACCTCCTGCCAGAGGGGAGCCACAGAAGAGTCGGAGTTATGATCCACAAGGACTACAAAGAGGATGAAGGCCCAGTTTTGGCCTTGAAGAAGAGAAGGCAGTACTGATGTGTAAGTTCATGCATATAATCGTACATTTTAAATGCTGAACGGCTGCCATGTGCAGTAGCCAAAAGATTTAATTTCTGCAGACACGGAAGGCAGGCTTAGACCCGAAGGTTTTAAGATCCTGAAGGGCCAACTAGAAAAACCATGTAAAAGAGGGAAAGAATTTGACAGTCCTTCCACCTTACACCTGGGGCTGGCTCAGCAAATAAACCCGCATAAACTCTTAAGCAGGCTTAAAATGAATTCCGTTGTTCAGGTAAGGGGAGAGACTCTATTTTCGCATGCAAATCTCTGAAATTGAGGATTAACATTTGCACAGAAATGTTCTTTGCCCCTCCGACATGCCTCCAATTGACAGATTTTTCTTCCTTTTGGTTCAATAAAAAGAAACCCTGTGTGGGCCAGGCGTAGGTGCTTGCAAAACCCTGAACTTAAAACATTTGGAGGGCTTGTTTTACATCAGATTCCTCAAATCCTCTGGCTTCACCGGAGCTTTCAGCCTTCTTGCAGGCCTCTTAACTGCCGTGCCGGCTTGCCAAGAATATTCCTAACTGCTAAAAATAACTTGCACTTGCCAAAGTATAAGCACGTAGGCAGGTGGCCTGCGGGCCGTGTCCAAGTCCCTGAGTTCCTCACCTGCAGCTTGGACCACTGGATTCTCCCCACGCAACGAGACGCATTACGCCAGGCATGCTTGGCTCCATAGATCAGCTCCGTATCGTGCAACTGGTAAGTGTCCGTGGTTTCTATCTCTTTGGTGACTTCCACCAGCCTCTCCATGTGAGCTTTCGAGCCAGACCTGCCAGGCCAAAGAAGGAAAGAGGTTGGCCCTCATTCATGCCACTGTGGTGGGCACAGTTGAGTTGCGCAAGGCAGTCCTGCCCCAAGCAAAAGCTCTGTTCTCCAAAAGGGAACAGGCATTGTGCCAAAGTTGGCCATCCTCATAATCACAAGGAGCACAAGGAGATTCAGAATGTGGAATAATAAAATTGGAAGGGACTTTGGAGGTCTTCTAGTCCAACCTCCTGCTCTAGCAGGAGATCCTATACCATTCCAGACAAAGAGCTGTCCAGTCGTTTCTTAAAAACCTCCAGTGATGGAGCACCTACAACTTCTGGAGGCAAGTCGTTCCACTGGTTAATTAAACATCAGGAAGTTTCTCCTTAATTCTAGCCTGGATCTCTCTTTGATAAGCTTTGATCTAGTAATTCTCTCAGGGGCTTTGGAGAATAGATTGATCCTATCTTCTCTGTGACAGTCTCTCAAGTACTGGAGCACGGCTATCATGTCATCTCTCGTCCTTCTCTTCATTAGACTAGACCAGGGGTCTTCAAACTTGGCCCTTTTATGACTTGTGGACTTCAACTCCCAGAATTCCTCAGCCAGGCACACTGGCTGAGGAATTCTGGGAGTTGAAATCCACAAGTCATAAAAGGACCAAGTTTGAAGACCCCTGGACTAGACATTCCCAATTCCCATAACTGTTCATCTTATGTTTTAGCCTCCAGCTTTCTAATCATTTTTGTTGCTCTTCTCTGCACTCTTTCTAGGGCCTCAACACCTTTTTTGTATCACAGTGACCAGAACTGGATGCAGTGTTCCAAGTGTGGTCTCCCCAATGCAGTACAAAATCATAACACCGCAATCACATGACATTGGATAACTATCTTGGAGATTTAGCCTCTTCATGTCTTCTAACTCTGGCCACTTTCAAAACACTCATTAACGCGGGGAGAGGAGAATCTGCATGTCCAAAGATGCTTTGTTTCTATGTGGTGTTTTAGGTCATACAAATTGCCTTTACTAATGGCTCACCAGGATGGGCTCAGAACCCCGTGCTGTAATATTTCAGTTCGTTTCAAGGCTTTTATCGACAATTCTTTAGCCTCTTTTAATGTAAGAGCAATTTGTTGGTTGAAAATAAATACCAGCAAAACTAAAAGCAATAGTTGCCAATTTAATCATCATAAGCATAGTTAGAAACATCAAGAATAAAGAAGCACTTTATCTCCAGTTTTTCACACAGCATTCAACTCCTTATTTATGGAGCTAAATCTTCTTTCCTTCCTTATTACGGAAAGTTATCCTAACCCAGAGGTCTCCAAACGTGGCAACTTTGAGTCTTGTGGACTTTAACTCCCAGAATTCACCACCCAGAGTGGCTGGCTGGGGAATTCTGGGAGCTGAAGTCCACAAGCTGCTAAATGTGGAGACCTCTGTCCTACCCAAATGTGTTCTGCAGAAGGGAGAGCATGTTTTAACAAATTAAGGGCAGATTTGTGCCAGACTTATATAATTAACCAGGAAGATTCTACTGTCCACTTATTTTAAAGACCCATCCTTAATTTGCAAGCAGGCTACCCTGATCGTAGCCAATGGGACAAGTTGGTGCAGGGTTGCCCATGGTCAAATACCTTGCAGAAATCACGACAGTTACTGGGGCCAGGGATTGCGGAGGCCTCCAACTTACCTCTTGATGGAGGAGTAGTACTGATCAATGAATTCTTTGGCGAGGAGGAGGAGCTGATCCTTCGTCCGGACTTCTTCTGGTTTGCGGACATGCTGAGGAGGGATCATGATGGACCCCATGCAGACCTGATCACTGCAAGGGGTCACCTGAAAGATAAGAGATAGGAAATAGAAAGGAGAAGGAGAAGAAGAAAGCCACCTGGTGAAGATTCTGTTCACCTGTTGAGGGAGTTCGAAGAACACAGAGGACGTGCCGAGGATGTTCCAGGGATGATGGAAGAAGTTCAGAGATATTTACTCATTTATTTATTAAATTTATACGCCGCTGATCTCACCGTCGTGGGACTCTGCTCTGAATCTTAATGCTCTTAAGAGTTTAACACGTCATTTTGACTGCTTACAAAATACAGACGGCCTGCATTTGCGAGAACCATACGCCTGAAAAACAGCAGCTTTGGGCAAATGTCTCTCTCTCTCACACGAATATTATGAAAGAAGGAGGAATATATATGTGTTTGTATGTAGGTCTTTGGTTATTCGGGTTTTCTCCCGCGTAAAATTGGAAGTGTCTTGGCGACGTTTCGACGAAGTCCCATTCGGCATCTTCAGGCTGGTGCTTTCGGCTTCGTGCTTCTAGGAGCAATGTGTGATCATAGCTGTTTCTTCCTTTTAACTGGCAGTTAAATTTCTATTCTGCTCCTTCCCTTATTTGATTTTTTTAAAAAAACAAAAATAATCAGATGGGCAAATCAAATCTCCTTTTTTAACTTTTCTTCCAGTTGTTCTGGTGACGGCTTTCTTTCCTTGCCCCAGTGCTTTTTTCTTGAAAAGCAAAAAACGCGATTCTAAAAAGCCTTCCGCGCTGTATACATTTCTATGAAAGCGGTATGAGACGGAGGCCTTTGTACCCCCTTTTTTCCCCCTTAATGATCCGCCCTGTGTGGAATTTGCCCGCTTCGCAGCTGCTGCACCCTGGATGAATGTTTTTAAATGGTGCTATCCTCTGAGACCTTCTTATTTGCATCTTAAAAAACCTTAACTCCCCCCCCCAAAAAATGTACCCTAGGTTCTACGTTCTCTCATTTATTCATGTTTCCTTTTCGCTCCCGATTTTGTTACTGGTGTTTTGCTAATCTGTCGCGCACGTGCGCTCAGGCGCATTGATTGAACGGCAAAGGAGCATTCTTCAGCTAACAAACCCGCACATCGCAGCATCAAGATCCTTTGTGGCTGGCATTCTTTCATGTGGCACCATCAGAAAGAACCCTGATATGAATGGTGCGGTAAATGGCACTCTGCGGTGGCTTATCTACGCACAGGAGGCGAAGGGAAGAAATACGACAAACGGGAGACAGGGAGCGGGGAGAGGGAGACTTAGCTGAAGAACTGAATCGGAGCACAAATTAGTCACTCTGGCAAATTCCAGAATTAAAGATTCAGTCATTTGATGAAGAAGGCTTGAATGCAGAAGGGAGGAAATGAAACACACGGATGGAATGATCAAAGAAGTATTTATTCCCGTTTGCAGCTCCACTGCAGGACTGCACTATCCAGAGAGGAGAAAAATAACAGGGTTGGAAGGGACCATGGAGATCTTCTAGTCCAGCCCACTGCTCCAGCAGGAGAAGCTCTACCATTTCAGACAAGTGACTGTCACCAGTGATGCAGCACCCACGATTTCTGGTGGCAAGCTGTTCCACTGGTTAATTGTTTTCACTGTTAGGAAGTTTCTCCTTAATTCCAGGTTGCTTCTCTCTTTGGTCAGTTTCCAACCATTGTTTCTTGTCCTTCCCTCTGGTGCTCTGGTGAACAACCTGACCCCCTCTTCCTTGTGGAAGCCCCTCAGATACTGGAACACTGCTTTCATGTCTCCCTATTTCTTCTTTTCTTTAGACTAGCCAAACCCAAGTCCTGCAGGTGTTCTTCACATGTTTTAGTCTCCAGGCCTTTGATCATCTTAGTTGCTCTTCTCTGAACTTCAATTGTGGTTATAGCAATAGCACTTAGACTTCTATACTGCTTCACGGTGCTTTACAACCTTCTCTAAGCGATTTATAGAGTCAGCCTATGGCCCCCAACAATCTGGGTCCTCATTTTACCCACCTCAGAAGGATGGAAGGCCGAGTCAGCCTTCATCCCCGTCAGGATCGAACTCCAGACTGTGGGCAGAGTTTGCCTGCAATACTGCATTCTAACCACTGCAGGCTCCATTGTGCCCCCTGGTTGAAACTTGAGGACTACCTGAAGCACCTCCCCCATCTTCTCCAGTCAAGGTTCCTCCTCCCTAAGGTTAGTCACAACCTTTGAGAATGAAGCCTAGTTGCCTGGATTGGCTGCTTCACTCCACTCATGGTAGAGCCGGCCCTTGAGAAAAGCATGTTTCAAGGAGGTTTCCTTGGAAGTGGACCCCAAACGTTTGGAAGAATACTCAAGCAGGCGGGCATCTCACTTACCATGGAGTACTTCAAATGCAAAGTATCGTTGAGCACACAGCCAGTTTCCCAGTTCCTCACTTTGGTAAAACGCGGGCATTTGGAAGGGCTTTCGTTCACCACTTTTTTGGTAGGTGACCACTGGCCAGAAGGGACCTGAGTAAATAGAGTAGAAAGAGAATAATGGCCTATGAGATTGTTTGGTCCAGCCCAGCCACTCAGAGAGAGGCTGATGGTCTCAGGGTTGGGGACATAGAGCAGAGAGGCAAGTTCCTTGGGCGCTGATGGTACGTGTGCAAATTTGGAAGCGGGTGGTGGATCCACTCGCAAAACGAAGGCCCCGACCAGCTGCCGAACCCTCATTTCGTAAAAGACCAACTAGTTCCTCACCATCCTAGTAGGATCTTCATGGAACTCAAAAACATTCCTGCAAATTGATATGTTTGTGTGTGTGTGTGTGTGCGCGCACGCACACGCACACTGTGGTAGGATCAGAAGAGAGTGGTGCTGATAGAGGTGGACAAGTGATAGCAACATCAGGAAGAAGGGTCATGAGAAGCTGGAGTTCTTTCTTTCTTTCTATCTATCTATCTATCTATCTATCTATCTATCTATCTATCTATCTATCTATCTATCTATCTATCCATCTACTCTGTCTGTCTATCTATCTATCCTTCTACTCTATCTGTCTGTCTGTCTGCCTGTCTATCTATCTAATCTATTGAGAGATAAGCTGGAGATCTAGCTATTTATCTAGCTATCATATTTAGAAACCACCCATCTCTCTCACAAAGGGACCCAGCTATACTATGATGCTGGGAAGAAATTCGGGGTTTCTTCTCATGCTCCAGATCACCCTCTTTGCTCTTCCAAATGAGCTGTTCAGGAGGGCTGCGGTGTCTGTCATCCTGAGGGTTACAGAGATTAAGACTTTGCAAGTGTGGGTGGAAGTACCTGCTGAAAAAGGCAGAGAGGAAAGAACTGCCAAGGCGGTGGACTGTCAATCAGAAGCAGAGTGCATGCTTCACAATTGCACACGATCCCCAATTGTTTCCCCATAAAGGTAAAATTTCCTTCAAGTCAAGCTGGGGATTTCAAGAACTAATCCATGTAATTTTCTTTGCCACTGTTCAGAGGTGGTTGACTCTTGCTTTCTTCTGGGGTGTAAGAAATCCACTCTTTTTCTAGTTAATACTAGAAACCTACTCTAGTTCTAACTAGGATAAAGTCCATTTAACTTCCTAGCCCAGATTGTACAGGTTCTGCTCAGTCCTTGTCAGCCTTGCAAAGTAGTCCAGGCAAGAAACACACCATTTGTAGCTCTATTTGTATTGTAAGCTTGTATTAACAGAATCTTGCAACTCTGAAAGTACATTCTGCCCCCACTTTGCTTTTACTGTCCAAGAAACTAGAGATCTAAGATGTTTGCCATTCCTTTTGTGAGTTCAGCCTCATCATATCTGACTGTTGCTTACTCTGCAGCTCTTCCTCCTGTTTCCCAAGGTTATTCTCACATACCATTACATTCCTTTTGTGTCAGTTGGCATAGATCTTCTTTCTCCGATATCATGCCTTCCCAATGTTTTGGACACAGCTCCCATCCTCCCTAACCACTAGGCAGGCTGATGGGCATCCTTGTTCAAAATAGCAAAATATTGGGGAAGGAAGATGAGCAAACAGACTGATAGAGGAACCCCAATTTTCCACATTCAGTGTTTCCGTAAGAGCAGTATGGGATTCCTCCCATACTGAATGTTTGCCTGCTTGTCAAACTCTGCTTGTTTAAGAATCTCTGAATATTTCTTGTTCAGTTTCAGATAAGGCTACAGTTTTTCTCTCCTTTTATAAATGTTGATAAACTGAGAACTGCCTTTACCAAGGTGAGCGCTGCAGAAACCCCGGGAAATGTTTCAAGAAAACATGGCGGCCTCTAAACAAGGGAAAAAAAATAGATTGGGGTCAAAAGGTAGAAAATTTATTTAAGGAGCAACGGGGAAGAAATGACCTCTTACAGGAAACCCCTCTCTCTGGGGAAAAAATTATTTTTGAACACACTGTTCCTCCTTCCATGCACTCCCTATAGTCTTTAATTGAAAACATGGCACAGGTAGCATACCAAGAAGCAGAATTAAGATGCATTACACAAATCCTTTGGAGAAACTGGCTGAATAAGCAAACTTTGGCTCAGTGTTACTAATACAGCTATGAGAAGCGAGTAGTTAAATGTCTTCCCCCTTTTAAAACACACTAACAACACCGTGACCAGGAGGCCTGGAGAGACCATACAGAAGGAACAAAATTTAGCCTGTTTTTTTTTTATTTCCTGATATCAAGTCTCCAGTAGGTGTAAGTTTCAAATTGCACTCTAATTCTAAAACTCATTATGAACATCGCAAGTGGTTTGTTTGTTTGTCTCCCTTTGTTTTCGGGAACAGCAAGTGTTTTAACCTTTAAGGTCATTCACGCAGTCTTAACAGGAAGTTGCTTCAAGGTGAAGCAATTAAAAGCTTTTCCGATTGTTTGTGGTTCTTATAAATTCCCCCCCCCCCATGAAATGCTCTATTCCAAGTTTATTCTTCAGCTAATAGATTTGGGCATGTAGAAATGGGTAACCTTGAAGCTGGAAATGGGAGAAACTAGAACTGGAGAAACCAGTACAGATTGTTGCTGACTTACAACAGGTCATTTAGTGACCATTCAAAGTTGAAAGTCACCGGAAAAAGTGACTTATGACCGTTTTTCACACTTATGACCATTGGAGCATCCCCGTGGTTTACATTCGGATGCTTCACAACTGTTGCTTTTACATTGTCTTTTAAAATATTTTAAAATATATACCTTATCCAGAATGCTGAGGTGGATGGGTAGTTCTGAAGAGTGACAAGCAAACCAATTCTTTAAGAAACAAGCCAGATCTAGTCTGGCAGATTTCAAGAAAGCTCTCTACCATTTAGACAAACTCCCCCAAACTTTGCTGAAAGTGAGATTCAGACAGAGGTCCTTTCCTTGGGAGTGATGACAATGAGCACAATAGAATTAATCCATCACCATCAGGCATGTCCTCAACTGGGGAAGTTGAGAATTAACTAGCAAAATTAAAAAAAGGGAAGGAAGGAAGAAAGAAAGAAAGAAAGAAAAAAAGGAAGGAAGAAAGAAAGGAAGGTTGATTTTAAGAGGGAGGGGAGGAAGGAAGGAAGAAAGAAAGAAAGGTTGATTTTAAGAGGGAGGGAAGGAAGGAAGGAAGGAAGGAAGGAAGAAAGAAAGTTGATTTTAAGAGGGAAGGAAGGAAGGAAGGAAGGAAGGAAGGAAGGAAGGAAGGAAGGAAGGAAGGAAGAAAGGAAGGTTGATTTTAAGAAGGAGGGAAGGAAGGAAGAAAGGAAGGTTGATTTTAAGAGGGAGGGAAGGAAGGAAGGAAGGTTGATTTTAAGAGGGAGGGAGGGAAGGAAGGAAGGAAGGAAGGAAGGAAGGAAGGAAGGAAGGAAGGAAGGAAGGAAGGAAGGAGGTGCAGTTAGGATTTGGCCTTTTTTGTTGATCTGTTTAACTTCTGGGCTATTCGGCCATATTATCCACCAATTGCTGACGGCGCCATTGACAATTCAGTGGCAAGAGACACACTGAGTTTTCATTTTTGAGCATTCAGAAGCGGCCATTTACCTGCTACCCTGATTCCTCAGAAAACTGTAAAATTGCATCCTATCCCAACTGGACATCATTGCCAGAGAGTCACCTTATCGCCTACCTCGTCGCTACCTACCTGGTCCTTGTCTGAAGACATGTTGCTTGGCATGGGGCTTGTTTCAGATGCCCCCCACTGATCATTGACGACTCGGTCGCTCTCCAGCTGCGTTGGAAATGTCCTTGGCGACTTCCGGCCGGCTTCCCATAAACTGGTGAAAGGAAAAGCACACATCAACCCATGAGTCGTGAGATCAAATGATAATTGGGCTCAAACCAGGTTCTGAGATGAACCGTGCATTCCTGACTTCTGGAGCAGGGAGAGCATTTGCCTGCTGCAAGTACAGGCAAGCTTTTCCATCTGCTTTTGAACACAAGTTCTCACACAATCAAGAGTTAGTCCCTGGCTACACAAAGGAACAACGGAAACTCTACTTCCTGCCCAAAATAGAATTATTTCTGGCCCCTTGTGGAGAGCAAAAAGGAGAAAAAAACAACAACCCCAGAAGATGGATAGTTATAAACTGAACTTGCACTTGATATTCGATATTCCCTAACCGGAGCCTCAAACTTTTGTACAATATGTTTCTGATCAAAATCTGATTGATTCCTGGATTCTTCTGGGGCTATTTAATGAGTTTCAGTCCAGCTTGCCAAGGAGAAACCTGACACTCTGGTGTCACACAGGTGCGAAGAGCCCAGCTACAATAAAATCCAGCAATGGAAACTTGTCTACTCAGTAAAAGCTAATGAGTCCCATCAAATGCCTTGTGCTACTCTAATTGGATCTCGTGGCATCCCTGCAAATAGATACAACTACAGCTCAGCTTGGCAGCGGTCAGATTCCTAGTTCATTAAAAAAAATATGGGAAAAAAAGTATTTTTAAACAAACCAGGATGGGTCCGTGGCTGAATCCACAGCCAGACACTGCCTACCTGTTCTACTAGGAGAATGCCCCAACGAAGGAGAATTCTTCTAACATTCAGCCTGCTCACCTTCCATATTTGTGAGTGAGCTGCAAACCAAAGGTGCAAACCTGATGCAGGTATTCCTCAGCTTAACCACAGCTCATTTAATAACTGTTCAGAGTTACTGAACAGCACTGGAAAGAAGTAACTTAGGACCGTTTCGGCGTCTCGGTGGTCACGTGATCAAAACCCAGACGCATGGCAACGGACTCACATTTTTGATACTGAAGCCAGAGATTTGAAGATTTTTCTCTGTCCCTTCATCTCTCTTCTTTAGAAATTCCTTTCTCCTTTTGCTTTTAGAGTTAGATGATGCTGGGAGAGGGGATGTGAAGGAGAGTCCAGCTAGACATAACAACACTAAACTAGTGTGAGAAACAAGGTTATTGTCACCAGAGTTGATAAGGACTTGGCGGAGAACGGGAGAAGAAGCCTGCGCTTCAAGCTAATTGGGGAATGTGGTTTATGACTGTTAACTGGAGGAGGGAATTGTGCTTTGATACTAAGTGCTCAGGGGAGGGGAATTCAGTTTTTGGTTTCGATTATGTTTGTGCCGATGTTATGCTAGTCAAATAAAGATTCTTTAAGGTAAACTATGCCTCGAAGTTCTTTTGAAGAGTTTCATCTGTTGGAACCATGATGTTTAGCTGTTTGGATCTAAGGAGGCTAAAGTAATCTTCTCTAGATTGGATCCTCAGGCTTTAAACTATATTTGGGGCAAATAAAGAGGTCTCACCGATTTACCCTTCTGATCGCCCCATTTTTCCTTAATTCAGAGATTATTTTCTAAAGGTTAAATGTGGGACATCAATACAATGCAGGGAAAGGACTCAGCCCAGTGGCAGACAATTGAAATGTCGTAATAGCACACAAATCATTTAAAAACACACACACAAAGGAAAAGGAAATGAAACTCCTTAAAATAATAATTATTCCCCACTTTAGAGAGCAACACATACAAAAATAGGGTACAGAATCTACCAAGGCATCTGCTTCAGCAGTCCAAGAAAAAAAAAATCTGAACTGTTATCTCTTTGGGCAGACATCCCCCCAAAAGAAGTCTAAAATCCATCTGGTCCCCATCTTGGCTGTTCTCCAGGGCTTGGGTTAAAGGGGTTAAGCTTAGGGTTAGGCTAGGTTTTGCATTATATGGTTGCTTTTACTGAAGATGGATGTATACATACCCAAAGTCATGGTGGAGTTGAACAGCTTTCAATATTTTTTTTAAAAAATTAGAAATTAGAATAGAAATATAGAATGGAATGAAATATAGTAGAAAATATGGAATAGAATAGAATAGAATAGAATAGAATGGAATGGAATGGAATGGAATGGAACGGAATGGATTGGATTACACTAGTCTAGACTACACGAGACTAGATAGACTAGTCTAGAAAACATGGAACAGAACAGAACGGAACGGAAAAGAACAGAATAGAATAGAGGCAGGAACTGATCTAGTTTCTTAGCAATTGGAAATCACCTTGCTCTTAAGTCATCCATCATTCTATTATTTTAAATATAAACAATGAGACTTAGCTATACTATTTAATCATTTCTGCATCACTTCCAAAATGCTTGACCCTCAAAGATACTTAAGGATACACCTAGCTTTATGGCTAGTTCATGATCTTGCAATGTTGTAGCTAAAGTCACAATCGAAAGAAGAAAGAGGGAGAAAGAGAGCACATTTTATTTTGCTGTTTTGTTTCATAGCTCGCAAACATGGAGTGCTACCTGAACCGCAAAAAATCCAGCAAATATATGATGACTTCAAAAGCAAAGGTACCCTCCCTTCAGCTTTTAGTGATATTTATTTCTTCTGGCATTAAAGCAACTTTCTCCATTATAGGATTTATTCCTGTGTATTTACAAGAACACATCAAACCGTTCACACAACAGGGAGCTGCTTCTCTTTCATTATATCAGTATTGTGCATGCCTATTGAGACACACACACATGCACACACACGCACACGTCAAGCAAAAGTAAATTTTACACGCAAACACAAAGGCTTGCATTCTCCCAGGGTGTCCATTGTCTACTTTTAAGAATAAGTACATCACAGGTCCAAGCAGATTTTATTTTATTTTTTAAAAAGAACATTTTCTCTTGCACTTTGTATCAAAGCCACTTTAAACAAACCAACAAAAAAGGTTTATTTATTGGATTTTTAATTCGGAATGGCCAAGGAACAGAACAATAAATCAGGAAGTGACTGCTTCAGATCTTATTTCTGTGAGACCATTGTTTCTTTGATACAGGTACCACACGGGGACAAAAATATTAATTAACTTTACAGAAGTTGTTGCAAAGTCAAATCTAAGTGTAGTAAGCAGTTTGGAAGACTATTAAAACACACACACAAATGTTAAATTAGCATCATCATCATGGCACTAGTCAGAATCCATAAAATTACTCAAGCTGTGCAATGCTTTGGATTTCAAAGTGTGTGGGAGTACAAGCGGAGCAACTGTTACAACTCATTTAAAGCAGTTGCATCTGTCTCTAGGTATGGTGAAGTTCTGAAAAACAGATGCAGCTGCTTTAATGAGTCACTGGCAGGTGCTGCATTCTTGCTCCTGTATATTCTCAAACAGTAATTTGGAACAAAATCCAAAGCAATGCAAATCTCTATTAATTATCTCATACGTCTTTTCTATTCTCTCTGATGACTGCATTCACATAAGCAACCGAATCTGAATCTGTATTGTTTGGCGTGTCGGCGCCCTACGTAGATCAAACCAGGAAATGAACTTCCATGGGAAGTTAAAAAAACTTCTTTATCGATATTGGGTATAACAGCAGAATCTTTCAAATCTAATTTGTGCTGTTCCTCCTCCTCCTCCTCCTCCTTATACTCCAGTGAACCAATGAACGGAGCTACTTCTGAATTATATTTCATTGCTCTGGACTGAAAAATAAAACATTTCAACCCTCTTTGCTAATGGAACAGTTCTTGCATTTTTTTTTCTGTCAAGGCCATCTTCCCTATTCTCTACAAAGTGTAAGTGGGATTTAAGAAGTTTCTCGCGCTAAACAAAAGAGCACGCAAAGTCAGTAAGGTGTCTTTGCTTAGATCAGAGTTTAGGTCTAATGTGAAGCTGGACCCACACTAAAACAGATGTTTACAAAGATTAATACCTAATGTTGTATGCTAAGTTCTAGGATGATTGTTTAGCAATAGGATCCTTGGTTTAATGTTGATCACATTAATATGGAACCAGATAAGAGAAACACCAATCAAACAAAGTGTAACAGAAGTATAGTTGAGGCTAGACGCGAGGGGTGGAAAAAGGCTTACTAATTCAGACGTTTTCAATGACTAATACTTAGTATTGTATATCAGGTGCCATGATGATTGCTGCACAATATGTTTTTATGTTCAATGTTGATTGTTTTAATAAAAGAATTTTTATTAAAAAAAATGTAGTGATCAGTTAAAAAGAGAATAGCCCATCAGATCCAGAGTTTGATCTCCGACTGAGGCCCATTAGATCTCTGTCAACAGATTGTGACAATTGAAACAACAGTCACAGTGAGATGGGAGGTCTTTAAATTTGAAAGATAATTCAAAGTACTATCTGCATTGGCTTTTAAAAGTTGTAGATTTATCTTGCTGGCCACTGAATTCCAGATCCAGCAAAACTGCTTCATTTCAGCTACTTTCGTCTCTCAAAGTGTACACATACATAACACACACTTAAACCTACTATACACAACATATGGAGAGACCTGCACCCTTACATAGAAGTCACATATAAATACGAATCACTGTCCTATCTTGCTAAGTTTCCCTTTTGAAGCTAGTTATGCAACGTTTGGGGCCTGTCTGCATCTCCTTCAGGGGTTTTCTCGTCTCCTTGCACCCCACTTCGTTGGCTGGACCACAAAGGTGTGCTTCAGAGCCAGGCCTTTCAACCCAGGTATTCTAACCGCACAGATTATCTCCCACATTTAAAAAAAAAAATGTGGAGGAAGAAATCTTTTTTCCTCCTAGCTTGGGTTTTTATTGTTATTATAAAATGGCCCCAATCAGATAAAGAGCAGGACCCAGCTTACCATGAAATTGCCAGCCAAGGACGAGGTGGCTGACGATGAAAGGGGAACATTCCATAGCATGAAATTTAAAATTTTTAAAATGTAGTTGGCTTATAGTTAAACTTGGATATACGGAGTGAAGAAGGTCTACAAATTTAAAATGATTGTATTGGGTTGAATGGCTTTGACTTGGATTTTTTCTTTGTTTGCATGTACAAATGGATATCTAATAATAAAAAAATTTAATTAAAAAAAAAAGGACTATTTTATTGGCCTAGCGCCCACCTCAGCTTTTAGCTGGCAGAGAAAACCCAGTAGGGTTGCCTATATAGTTAGTCCTCACCTTACAACAGTTCAGTTGGTGAAGTTACAACGGCACTTATGACCGTTCCTCACACTTACGACCATCGCAGCGTCTTCATGATCACATGACCTGAATTTGGGAGCTTGACAACTGCATCCTATTTATGACAGCCGCAGCGTACCTGGGGGAGGGGAGGGTGTCACCTGATCCCGTTTTGCGACCTTTGGACAAGCAAAGTCCCTGGGGAAGCCAGATGCATTTAACAACTGCGTTACTAACTTCACAACTGCAGCGGTTCACTTAACAATTGTGGCAAGAAAGGTCGTAAAATGGAGCAACATTCACTTAACTGGGCTCAGTTATCATCCTAAGACGACTGGTACGATTTTCAAAGTGTTCCTTAGCATGTGCAGACGGCAAGGTTGCCCTTATGGAACTGTAACCAGACGGTCAGGCATGAGTAGCAAGCAAAGAAAGGATCTTCTCACAATACAATACACTACACTGCACTACAATAAGAGTTGGAAGGGACCTTGGAGGTCTTCTAGTCCAACCCCCTGCTCAGGCAGGAAACCCTATACCATTTCAGACAAGTGGTTGTCCAGTCGTTGCCATTCTTCTACCTGAGTCCTTGAGATGTGTAGACTTCAGATTCTAGACTCTTTAACTAGCTGGGATTTTAGGCACTGGAGTGGCCACGGATGGGAAGCTTTGCTCTACTCGATCACTGTTTCTCAATCACAGCAACTTTAAATGGATGGACCGCAGCTCCCAGAATTCCCGCTGGCTGGTGAAGTCCATCTTAAAGTTGCTGAGGCTGAGAAACACTGTTCTAGGTCCAAGGGCCAAGCTGGAAATCATTGCATTTTTAGAAACTTAATGGCCCGTACCGTGCAGATAGAAACGGTGTCATCCAAAATTAGTTTTCTTGTTCCACTTAGTTTGGGATCAAGTACCCTAATAATGCACCCAACTTTAAGATTTGCAGGCATACAGAAATGCAAATGTGTCTTTGTTGCTGATCTGGGGTTTATAGCCTCTGAGCTTTGCCCGTGGTGAACTGCTAGCCCTGCCTCAAAAGGGCTGACGGTACAAGACAAAGTAAAAAAAGGTTGATTTGCATTGCAAATTTAATGGGATCAGTTACTAAGCAGGCCAAATCTAAAACCAGGAGCATCTAGTTAGGCTAACCTGGTCAAGCGGAGAATAAGGAAGAGAACCTTGACAAAAATATGCAATAGCCATTATTATATGTAAACAAAAAGGGCTGAAACGTATCTTTAAGTCTTAGGTCTTCAAGATGGTATTTGGAAGTGACTCGGTTATAAGAAGTCAGGGTATACAAAAGAAGAGGACGTTGTAACTTTGGACAGGGTTGTAAGTTGTAAAATGGGTCAATATTAGATATTTTCACATCAATGGGCAACTCTACCTAGAGATGAATTAACCCAGGACATGACAGAGTGGATTAATGCCAACCTCCCATTGTTAATTGGCTGGATCAGCTAATTCGTTTTTGGCTGTTGTCTCCATATGCTAACCCATCACTGACCTCAATGTGGAAATAGACCTTCTGTTTTTTAAAGCACCCACCACTTTCATCCCTCGGCACTAGTTATAATCTGAAGCCCCAGACACCTATCACCAACCAATTGGATTTAATGTACAGGCTTCCTTCCGATTCAATCCAGTTTAATTTTGGCACTATCTAGCTAGCTCGCACGGGATGCTGCATTCGTACATGCTCAGCCCGATCAGTTCAGCTCGTTCGTTTCTGGTTGTCGGTTTTTGCGGGTTTTGTAATGCTTCCTTGCGGTAGAGGCTAGGTTTTTATTTTTAATGAATCAACGCCAATTGGATTTTAACTGCCTTGTGGCTACTTAACCGGAGACAGTGAGGATGAAAATTGATTTTTAACCTGCAAAGCACCGTTCCGCATCGGGGTTTCACCCCTCCCTTAAACTGTGGAGGCAGCAATATTTCCATTCTATTCTTCCTCAGTGAAAGAAACAAGGAAATCCCAGGGTTATAAGATACAAAGCACCCTGAACTTCACAGCTCGGAGGGAGGTTTGACTGTTGACTAATTTTCCTTTTGCAACCAGCCTACCTAAGAAACAGCTCCACAATGCACACCTCTATTTATTGAAAAGTTCTTGACAAGCTGCCTTTGTATGCAATAATCTTTTAACAGCTTATCTCGTTCCTGTGCAGGCCCGCTTTAACTCCCTTCTACGGCACGGGAAAGCCTTAATGTGCCTTAAGCAACATTAAAATGTTCCACTTCTATGTTTGAACTTAGATCGGCTTCTCACCAGGCCACCTCCTCACTAGCATCATTCCTAGGTGTGTATTTGCATCTTTTGTCTAAGACACACAATTATACAAAGGCAGGTATGTGGATTTTTCGATTTTTAAAACTTTATTTGTTAGTTTTTTTAAAAAAATCCTGCCTTGATTATTGGAATGGAATGGAATAGAATATTCGTGAACATCAAGGCAACAGCAAGTAATTCCTATTGACTGTCCCTCCATCCTTGCAAAGCAGAGAGATTGAAGAGGAAGGGATTTCAAGAGAACAAGCTATTTGCTCTTCTGCATACCGAAAGTAATTCAACTTCACCAGCAGCAGGGAAAGGTTCTGGCCTACAGAAACTGGGTTTTTTCCCCCTCACCCTTCCCTCCCCCCATTGCAGAGTGGAGAGATTGGAGAGAATAGGATTGCAAGAGAGTAAGCTGTTTGCATAGCACACCAGCGGCTCCTCGCTTTGGACTATGGCATGACTGCATTTTCTTGTGATGAGCAGAATACAATAGGCAGGAGCTTGAGTGGAAACAAGGGAGGGAGTGGTTAGAAGACAAACAAAAACCGAAGGTGTGGAAATAGTGTGTGTGTGTGTGTGTGGAGGAAGAGATGCAGTTCCACTCTCCTTTTTGCACTCATAATGAATAGATGCCATAAAAGCTGAAAAGGGACCTTAAAAAAATGGCTGCATGTTAAAGTCACACATAATCTAGGAATAAAAAAAAAATAAAGATTTCCTTTTCCAACCCTGTCCAGCTCTAAGGAGTGGTGCTCATCTCCTTTTGTGGGCTGAGGGAACCAGCGTTGTCCGAAGACCTTTTCCACGGTCATGTGGCCAACATGACTATATACTAAAGGCTCATAGAATGCTTTTACCTCCCCATCAAAGTGGTACCTATTTATCTGCTCGCATCTGCATGCTTTCAAATTGCTAGGTGAACAGGAGCTGGAGCTAGTGACAGGAGCTTACCCTGTCACCCGGTGCTCAGGTCTCGAATCCAGGTTCCAGCTGAAAAGTTCAGTGTATTTAACCGCTGAGCCATTGTACCCCAGAGTGCAGGAATAGGACCCCGAAAAAGAGAAGAAAGCAAAACCTCTCCTTTTTTCTTTCCCAGACACATGTCTATAATTAATAATCTGAAATGTATCAAGCACAAACAGAACACTTCCTACTCAGGAATGTAAGATCATCATGCGGAAACATAATATGCTCATGTAATCAGCAGCAGGGGGCAAGATACTTTCCCACAGGATTCCAAAATGCTTTGCTGGTTTTCAGAACTAACTAACAGGGATGTACTTGACAGGTCGTTACTCAGAAGTTTAGACTTGAGTTCAAAAAGAAAAGAAAAAGATTTAGAGATAACATGATAGAAAAGCTCTGGAAGGAACAGCACGACATTTCACCAAAGCCCCGGGGTGGTTCGGTCTGTCCTTCCCTTAATCCCACTCTGGAACACTTGATTTACAAACTGAAAATATTTTCACAAATACCTCCTGGCTCACATCGTATTCATTTCTGTTTAAACTTTATGCTAAACCCGGGGAGGATAGAAAACCAGACTGAATCTGTAAAGGGATCTCTCGGTTTGCAGCCAACAGTATGGACACCTGAAGCCTTTCAAGTTTGCAAGAGCAAAATTGTTTCATGACAACATTATTCTGAATAAGAAGAAAGTTTGGTCAAGTAGATTTCAAGCTCTACCAAGCCAAAGACTTTCCGGAGTGATTTTTGTTTTGTGGTCGCGTATGATTTCTTTCCTTTCTTTTTTGAAAGGATTTCAGCCTTCCTACCTGAAACAAGAATTTGTTTATTGAAGGTTGAACGGAAATATTTTAAGGAAGCCTTCCACTTAGTGTTATGTTGGGGAAAACATCTAGCTTTTTTTTTTTTTAATAGCTTGGGAATTTTTTTCCTCAAAAGTTTTATTGGGAGAACTACAAAACATTTACAGTACCAAGTTTACAGTCTCACACTTCGAATTTGTAGTGAACTGACTCTCCAAAATATATTACAACTCAAGTTGACTTATCTTCTAGTTACATTCAAAACAGACTGTCTTCAAATCCTTGGAAAGGAGATGAGGACATTGATGATCTTCTCTGGTGTGTTATGGCGTTCATTTACTGGTGACGTAAGCAAAGGGTCCGTGTGAATATCCTGTTTTCTACTTGATCAACTCACATTAAGAGGAAGCCAGTAGACAGTCACCATGAAGAGCTCAGATAGGACTCAACCTCTGGTGTTTTTTTTTCTGCTTAAAAATATCAAGTCATGAAGTTATCTGCAAAGTCAGCAGGACTTGACTTGGTGGCTCTTCACCTTTTAACCTTTAGCTACCTGAAGGAATGTTCCACAGTTGATCAAGATGATGCCCTGTTGTTCCAGGAAGCAGGATACAGAACGAGGAAAGCCAGATTCCCATTGAAAGCTTAGAAAATGCTGAGTAATAAGAGCAATTGAAGATGGAAATAAATTACTAAAAGGAAGTAGGGAGCTTCCTTCGCTGAAAAAGTTCAAGCAGAGGGAAGACAAACCTCTGTCCTGGGCAATTTAGTTTTGATTCTTGCACTGAACAAAAGGCTGGACTCAATATTTTCAACGTTTCTTTCTAGTGCTGAGTTTATACATATGACACATTAACATCTGCAATCACCACAGCCCGCAAGCAACTCTCTTCAAGGGCAAAATCCTATCTGAATTTTATTTATTTTTATCTTCCCCTTTGACTAAGAGGTGGTGCCCTCGTGGGCAGAGCGTGTTTTCTACCCCAGTTGTGGAAAATAAGAGCCTTTAAAAATACATCCACTGCCTTAACGAGTTCGCGAAAGGCATAATAAGCCTCAGGAGTCACCAGGAAAATATAGGAGCCGAGCTAGACTTGAGGCATTAAAAGCTGGTAAAGGAGATAAGATATGACAACCATCTTTGGGCAGGCTAAAAATAGAAGCAGAAGAATGTTTATCGAAAGAACAGTGGTCAACTTTCAACCAGTGGTTAAGGGGGGGGGAGGGAAATCTCTTTTAATATCTTTGGCGTAAGGCAACTTGACATCCGTCCCTCAAACTATGTTAAGTCATATCCATGACTGCCCAAAGATTATCCAAGTCCTCCTGTTTGATCCATAGTGTAGTTGGTGTGTTTTCCACTCAGTGTGTTTTGTAAAGTGTAACTGTTGTGGTTTGCAAGTCCCAGCTTAGGGCTTAATGTGACTTCCTTAATAAATCATGAGCAAACAAATCCTAGCTTAATGAGATGTAAACATGTCATTTTATGCACCTCTAAACAGCTGGTCACCGCCAGAGTATACAAGGCAATGAACGTGATGTAAACAGGGAGCAGTCCACGCGTTGTGGGTATTTTTTTGTTTAAGGTAGTAATTACACAGGTTGCTATGGTAATTATGAATCAGTTTTTGTCAGGTTGCAGAGATTGTTAGGCCTAGAATGGAATACCCTACTTTGGAAAATTATTTCAATTCGGAACGCTGGTCTGCCTGGCTGAATATTCCCTTCTTGCACCCTTCTCCAATCTGAAGCCATCCAAGGGAGCTAAGCTTTCTCCCATAAGTGTCCAGGCAGGGGATGATGGGAACTGATAACCAATGGAGCAGGAGAGCGATAGGCTGATCTACAGGCAGTGCTACGGTCACAATTGCTCACAGGTCCGCCAGAATTTCCAGTACTAATCAAGGGAGGGTGTTCAATGAGTCACATCCAATTTAAATTTTTTTTTGCCAAGGTTATTAAGCGACTCGCACGGCCATTAAGCAAATCCAGCTTCCCCAATGACTTTGCTTGTCAGAAGCTGGCTGGGAAGTTTTCCAATGGGGATCACGTGACCCTGGGACACTGCAACTGTCGTAAGTACATGCCAGTTGCCAAGCGTTTTTATTTTGATCGGGTGACCACGGGGAGGCTGTGACGGTCGTAAGGGCGAAAAACGGCCCTAAGTGACTTTTTTCGGCGCCGTTGTTATTTTGAACAGCAGCTAGATGAATGGCTATGAGTCAAGGACAACCCATATAATGACCTTCATCTACTCCTCATAGTAAATATGGGACCTTCTGCCAGAAAAGCAGGACGTCGGTTCTACACCAATATCTGCTCCTTTCAATTGATTTGAAGCACCCCTTTCCTTTTTTTTTTTTCCTGGTCATCGAAAACAAAAAAAACCCTTTGAATCCATGTGTCTGAAATAAAACAATATATCATTAGTCCTTGATTTACTACTGTGCAAAGTGACTGACCGGCGCTGAAAAAAAAAGTGACTTAACGACTGTTTTTCACACAACCGTGTGCCCTGTGGTCACGTGATCAAAATCTGGACGCTTGGTATTTATGATGGCCACAAGGTCCTGGGGTCACGTTTTGTCACCTTCTGATGAGCAAAGTCAACGGAGGAAGGCAGGTTCGCTTAAGAACCGCGTTACTAGCTTAACCAACGGTGGCAAGAAAGGTCATAAAATGGAGCAATGCTTACTTAACTGCTGTCTCGCTTGGCCACATAATTTTGGGCACAATTGTGGTCGCACGTCAAGGAACCTGCACGGGCTGCAAACTCAGTACCCCTGGATGATCTGTTCTGCACAGGTTTTCCTGTATTTCCCTTCCCTGTATTTGCTTGCGAAATATAATTATTCAATGGCAAGAGGCCGCTAAGCGGCTTCCTGTTTTATTCTTAACTTTCCTGCTTAAACAGGGAGGGAAGAGAATTGCCCCCCAGGTGGCTGTAAACTGACCAGCTGAGCTTGTCCCTAGCTCTATTTTTATCCAGACAAAAGAGGCTTGGTGTTGCTTTGCCAAGTTGTTTAAATCAGAGTTTCCCCAAACCTGGGAAATTTAGGTCACAACGCACGAACCCATGACCCACTCAGAACAAGGACATTTAAATGGACTAAAAAGACTTTCTGATAGGTGACCAAGGACAAAATTTGGGATGCACCGGTTTACATCCTGTAGGATTTATCTAGCAGCCTAGTTTTAAAATTTAATGGCTTTCTGTTTATCTTGTTACGATTTGCAAGGTGGCCAGAGTTGCCTTATTGGGGAGATGGGTGTCTGGGGGTCTTTTTAAATGCTTTTTAGATTTGGTTTTAGATTTTTGGAAATGTTGAGATGTTGTTTTTATTTATGTTGTTAGCCACTCGGAGTCCTCGGAGAGGAGCGGCATAAAAATTTAATTAATAAATAAATAATAAATAAAATAAATAAATACATGAACATTTTTCATACTTATGACTGTTGCAGCATCCCTATGGTCACAACATTCAGACTCTCGGCAACTGGTGTGTGTTTATGACACTTGCCCTGTTCCAGGGTCATTTGATCACCTCTTGCAGCCACCCCAGCCTGCTTTCGACAAGCAAAGTCAATGGGGGAAGCCAAAGTTGCCCAATGGCCAAACTCAAGTCAAGTCAACTCAACTAAACAACTGCAGCAATTTGCTTAACTGTGGCACAAAAAGTAAAATGGGACAAAACTCACTTAAGAACTGCCTTGCTTAGCGATGGAAATTTTGGCCTCAACTGTGGTCGTACATTGAGGACTACCTGTAGTGTGAAATGATTTTCGCATCCTACCTGTCCACCTGGACTTCAACGTCTCTCATCGCCATCTGGGCTTCAGCATTGCTGTTGAGTTCCTGGCTGTTGCCCTTCAGAAGATCCAGGACGGGTTCAATCTCCTTGAGTAGTTCACTGTTTTCAACACTGCCATTCAGACAATGGTCAGGCATATCCTGGTTTGCTTTCAGAGTGTCCGTGGCCACGTTGCTGGCTACCATGCCATTGATGTGCACCAGGTCTTCTTCCTCTTCCCCATTCTCCCGGGTACATCGGGAGCTGACGGAGCCCCCCATGCTGTGTTCTTGCCCCTGTTGCTTGTCTTTGGTGTGGATGCTCGGAGCAGATGCCTGGTCACCTACGGTTGGCGTCCCACACAGAGGTCTG
>JARGCV010000321.1:202500-317972 GCA_034064705.1 Bothrops alternatus
CATAAATGAAAGTTAAACTTGCAAGCTTGTTCACAGACCAATCAGGAGTCACACATCTTAATAGTCATGAGTAAATTGACCTATGATTTATTCGATAAAAATAGAGAGCTACTTGTCCATGGGCCTTTTTGAATTCCCAGCATGGATGGGATTCAAAAGATTCAAAAGAGTTATTTTCCAATTGTTTTGCTGCACTGAAGATCAGGTGCAAGTTCAACACTAAATTGGCGCCAGATAACTTGGACCATTTGTGGCAACGTAATTATCCTAAACTAATGACTTGCTTAACTCCACCCCTAGCTCTGTCTGTTCTCCTCCAGTGACTCCTCACAACGTGGATTTGAAAAATGTTGGTTCACATCTCACTATTGTTGACCGGTCTTGAGTAAAAGCTGGACAACCTTCTACCATCTGGATTCCAGATAACTTCCAGATAACTTCCAGATCACTAAGTCCAATTTGGACACCCGGAAGTACCTGGTCTGATGATAAGAGCATCATTTGTAGAATTGGTTGAAAGTGAGATTCAGGTAAGTCCCAAGTGTGAAATAGACATTGGCAGATTTGATGCTCAATCAGTCTTCTATTTCCATATGAAAGAAGAAGCTGTCAACATTTAAAAAAAATCTGCTGACAGTTTCCATAAAGAACTGAAACTCCGAACTGTAAGACGGGATGATATTACAGCAGGCATACAATTTTCTGCCGTTCCTCAGTCAAACGTGCATTTAGACTCTAATAAGCAATCCTCGTTCTTTAAAAAAAAAAGATGTAATAAACCCACCTCACCTTTGCCAGTGATAGCATTCATCATACAATGCCCTGAAGGCATAAAAAATAGTTTAAGCAATTAAAAATATTCTTATCGAGTTCAAATGATTGCCTTGTTGAATTGCCAGATGTTGCATCTATTTTTTTTCCTGATCCACTGCTCTGATTTCTTTCGCGAGAAAAAGAACAGTGGAAAAACTAAGTTATTCACAGCAGCAGAAATAAGAGTAACAACCTAAAATAGACACTAGGTTTGGATTTCACTTGCTCTGCAATGGATTTGGGTCAGTGGTGGGATTCAAATAGGTGAACAACCAGTTCTCTGTGTGGATGCCGCTTCCGGAAGCCCATTCTGGACTTGGGCAACAAAAAAATTAGCTTCCAGTTCTGCCGAAGTGGTGCAAACTGGCTGAATCCCACCACTGGTTTGGGTTTAGCTTATATGCATAGAAACCCTCTCTTGGTGGTTTGTAAATCAGAGTTTATGACTGAATGTCTGGTCCATCACAAGCTGATTGTATCTTATTAAAGAAAGCAAAATCAAATGACTTAGCGCAAAATGAAAACCAAACCTGTACTGTGCACAATTCACACAGGACAAACTGTCACAGCAGCTGCGAGTTGTATATATGCTCGCGGACAAATGTGACAACTATTAGCTGGGTGGCCATTCATTAACATTTGCCGTTCATCATTCATCATTTCCATTTATTTCATACAACTCTCCAGGACAGGAGCAAGCAAGTTTCAACAGAAAGAAAGAAAGAAAGAAAGAAAGAAAGAAAGAAAGAAAGAAAGAAAGAAAGAAAGAAAGAAAGAAAGAAAGGAAGGAAGGAAGGAAGGAAGGAAGGAAGGAAGGAAGGAAGGAAGGAAGGAAGGAAGAAAGAAAGAAAGAAAGAAAGAAAGAAAGGGGAAAAAAATACTGCTACTCTATAGTATTTCAGGTGGAGAGAGAAAAAAAATAAGTTTTTGAGTTCTAGGATTAAAAAAATGGGACCAGTAAAAAAACAAACAAACCACCACCCACTTTTTTTTAAAAATGGCACCTAAGCATTTTTAAAAAGTGCTTCCAACTCTTCATGCAATCATTTTAGTTCCTTGAGCTTCCTCTGAAACAACTGCATGCAAGCAACTGGACTGGCCCAGATATTTTTCCTCCTGAAAAAAAATAATTCAATTATTAGTTTTATTGATGGAGAAGAAAGAACATGAGCTTGTTCTGAAGTGGTGATAGTGGGGCCGAATTGACTGGAGCACTTGGTCCTGTTGACTCTTATTTGACTTAAAACACAAACAAACCTAGGTTCACACATTGCCTTAAGCCAGGGGTCTCCGAAACTTTAAGGCTTGTGGACTTCAGTTCCCAGGATTTGGCAACTTTAAGGCTTGTGGACTTCAATTCCCAGGATTTGGCAACTTTAAGGCTTGTGGACTTCAATTCCCAGGATTTGGACTTGTGGACTTCAATTCTGGGAGTTGAAGTTCACAAGTCTTAGACTTTCCACATTTGGAGACCTCTGGCTTAAGCTGGGCTTGCTTTTAACCATAGTTTATTGACTAAGCTGCAACGGCTGACTTTTTTCATGACCTAAATGGCCAGAACGCCATCTGTTGTACACAATGACGAATCAATAATTGAAACTAATTGAAAGCTCTTGAAAGTTCTACAAACACTTCAGGTAGAAGTGTTTGTAGAGAGGAGCGGTATAAAAGTTTAAAAGTTTAATTATCCAAAGAATGGCTGGTGAAGATGATGCTACTTGCAGAGCTGGCTAAATTAATGGATTTGATTAGGGGGAAAAAAAACAATATCTACTTTGATGGCTGAAGCGAAACCCCTTGTAGACATATTGCATGAAAGAAGAAAAACATGCAGTTAGTTATAATTTATGGTTGTGATGATTAGGGGGGAAAATGGATAATGGGGAAAAAAGTGAACTTTTTCTGTAATTGTTGACAAAGAGATGATTTATAAAGTATGCTTCCACCCCCCCTGCCCCCAAAGCATTCGGTTTGATTTAATTTATTCTGGACAAAAATAAGCAGAAGCTGGTTTTAATTTCTTTTGACTTTACCAAATGCTTTCATATATGATAAACAAACATCCTTAGCGTGCGGTGTTTATTTTGGAAATGAAAGCTGTAAATTGCTAGAGAGAAGGGGATGAAAGTACTAATTGCCTTACAGTGCCCTTTACTCCAAGCACGCTGGGATTTAAAATGTTTTAACATGGGATTGAGACCCTCCCGAGGAATTAAGGTCACCCCAGCCCTCAGCAACCCAACCCAAGTTCAAGCATTAGAACGTAAACAATTATAACTTAGAATGGATGGCCATTGCTTGCGGCTCTAATGTAATTCTGCTATTCAACTGGACCTTGAAAAACCTCAAAACTGCGACCCTGAAATTGAAAAGTCCAGTAGGACGAACTGCAAAGGCGGTTGAGGGGAGAGAGAGAGAGAGAGAAGATAAGGTGTTGCAGCACAGAGCATTTTTTTATTATAAAACATTTTTTATTAAAAGATATATATTTGTATATGTAAACCAGGAAAAAATTCAAGTCAACTGCTATCCAACTTAATACACTCAATTTAGATTTGTAAACATTCTTCACTCCGTATGTCAAGATTTAACTATAAGCCAGAAACATTTTCTTTGATTGGTGTTTCTCTTGTATGTAGTCTATCCAATGTTTCCAGTCTAACATATATTGTTCATTTGAGCGATCCTTCAAATATGCCGATATTTTAGCCATTTCTGCCAAACGTCCATTCCTCAATAGATGGCATTTCTGGCCTCCTCCAGCACTGTCCCACCATCAGTCTCGCAGCTGCATAAGCAGACCGTTCTCTGGGTATATAATTGCACAACTGAATTCTAGCGCTGACTCGTTCAGTGACCGTTTGCATTTAGGGTGCATGAAAAAGTAACGGGATGTAACCAAGGAAGAGATGACCTTTCAGATAACCTGGACTCTACTTTGCAAATCTGACACTTGGAAATGTATAGAAGACAACCACAGCTATATTAACCTACCTCTCTCCCGCCCTGTCCTTGGCAATAGCCTGCTCCCAAAGTCAACCCTTTCTCCTTTTCCATCCATCTTCTCACTTTAATGACCTCCATTTTCACGAGCCAGATTTAAAATGCTCCCTATTGTCTCACTTAATCAGTTTCCAATGGGATTTATGCTGGTAGAAAAGAGCCCCTGAGGCTGATGGATTTATGCCACTTTAATTTCTTCCTCTGCTTTTTTTTTTTAAACAACAACAACAACAAGAAGAAGCTGAGCAGATCCAACAAAGGGCAACTAAATCTGAAAATGAGAATGCAAAGAGGATCCATAGATCGCCATCTGTCCTTCTGCCTGGTTTAGCTTTCAAGGAAACTCCATGCCTTGGACATTTACCAATAGTAAAGATGTTTTAACTTTGGGTTTGTTCTAAAGTTTATTTTCTGGTTTCGGTAGAAAGTGCATTTGGGCTGCATTCAGCTTCAGAAATCTATTTTTCATGGAAGTTTTACTTATCAATCACTGTAATGAAATACCGTGATTCATGTCCAGGCCAGTTAATTTTCTTGTCAGTTCTGTAAGGCTGTCTCTTCCACCATCTATAACTCACTCTTTCCCTCCAATGTCTACCTCATTCCCCCTAGCAAAGGATTGCACTGAATTTCAGAGCATCACAACCCGTTCTTTGTTAGCCACTGGCACATTTGAACTCTCTATTTTTTTCAGCATGCATCATACTCGCTTTGGGGTACAGCTAAGTAAACTGGGAACGCTGCAAACCAGATGAGTTCAGGGGTCACACTAAGCTATGATGCATTTTCATTTATGATTTGTGTTATGTATCAATCAGTTCACTGGATTACATAAGAATCCAACTTAACCAGCCAGAATTGTTGAGAGTCAAGCAGCATACAGGATACCGCTGGTAGTAATTATTATTATCCAAACTTCTCTTTCATTGATATCGAAATATCAGGTGGGGTATGAATTGAGCTAGGAAAAAATAACAAAATACTGTGATTTGCAAACTGAAGTTGAGCAATTGTGGAGGAAGAAATCAAAGTACCAATAGTAATAGGAGCCCTTGAACAAAACCCAAAGGGCTGCCTAGATAAATGGGAATTTTGATCTTACTGGACCTGAATATCCTGGCTTTGCAAAAAAAACCCAACCTACCTGGAACTGCCTGTATACTCAGAGGTTACCTTAACAGGTCTTAGGTCCTTGGTTAGGGATTGAATTGTTAAGTTTTTACCAGTCCCAGACTGTGAATCGAATTGAAGATCAACAACAACAACAATAATAATGACAGACACCTGCCACACAACACCCCAGAGTTAACAATTGTCGATAAGAAAGACAAAAAAGTCTGGATAGTGGATGTGGCAGCACCTGGAGACAGCCGAATAGAAGAGAAAGAACTGGAGAAGATCGCAAAATGCAAAGACCTACAAATAGAAATAGAACGACTGTGGCAAAGGCAAGCAAGGGTAGTACCAATAGCAATGGTCGCCTTAGGTGCAATCCCAAAATAACTGGAGCATCCCTTTGAACAACCATCGGCATTGACAAATTCGCCATTGGTCAATTGCAAAAAGCGGCTTTACTGGAACAGCTTCCATCCTGTGATGTTATCTGTACCACTGTCAAACATCCAGACCTGCCTACTCCAGGTCCTTGGAAAGGACTTGATAGGTAGACAAAAATGCCAAACCCAGTCTGAACATCTGGCAGACTGTTGCGATGAATCCTATTGGCATTGATAAAACCCCCATCTGTCAATTGCAAAAGATTTACTTGGAACAGTTGATATCCTATGACAATACTATCGAAGAGCAACATCTGCCTATCCCAGGTTCTTGGGAAGGATTAGATAGCTGGATAAAAAGCCAGCTCCAGTCTAAACATCTGGCTGACTATGTGATGAACCATTCAAGAAACCAGGGCTTAAATATGCATGAATCTGAATAAATAATTGACTCCATCCATAGCTTGAGATTCAGCTGGGAATTTTTTTTTTTTTAAAGGTACATTTATTTCTAGCTGTGTTCATATATCTACAGGGAGATTTTAAATTTTCATCTGCACGTTAAGCTAGGGGATGTTTGCCTCACTGTAAGAAAGAAATGCTCTGGAAATCATTTCAGCCAGGCAGGACTTTTTTTGTAGAAAATGCGTCTTGTTCTTAATAAGAAAAATGTAGAAGAAATTAGTTTTATTGGCATTTTAATAGGAATTGATCCAATTCTCGCATCCCTAGTCAACACACAAACTGGAATACAGTAGCATTTTGAGAGCTTGTCATTTTTCAATTGCTACAAGTGCTTCTCGCTTCAAAAAGGAATGACATTCGGGGGAAATATGCATTCAGGGAAATGTGCATGAAAAAAAGGAAACGCACACAAAAAGTGCGGAACACAAAGCCACACAAATATTAGGAGAAAATGCCCACAAAATAGTTGAATATTAGAAGAAACGTGTGCAAAATGCACGCTGCTTCTTGTACTCACCAACTGATGCAGAAATCAGATGAAATGGTGTTAAAAGTCAGAAATGGATTAAATGGAATGAATTTTAAATTCAACACTTCGTACAGAGCCACTATCAAAAGTGTGTGTGGGGTGGTGGTGGTGGAAATCTGTAGGACTTTGAGAAAGCAAAATTCGTTATTAGGGGAAATGGAAAGAAATGAAAACTCTTGCAAGCATTTAAAATATTTCCCAATTCTTTTGGGGGGGGAGTGATGGTCTCTAAAATATAAACTGCAGAAGGAATTTTGAATTCATGTTGACATGTTTTGACAGAGTTCCACTGTAAGAGAAGGATCACGAAATCCCTGGGGTAAACTTGAGTTAATCTTGCTCTAAGCTCTCTTCCTGGGTTACTGTAAGAAAGAAGAGAAGGGAAAACCAACCAGGGGTGTTGGTAGCCTTAAACATTCCAAAGAAAAGTGGGCACGGATTTATTTTAAGCTTAGCTGGGCTCTGTATAATTCTGGCTATAGCACCTTTAAAGAATATAACCAAACTAGAAATGGGGAATGAGAAGGATTAGAGATTGGAGCAGTTATCTTTCAAAGAAAATCTATAGCAATGTAGCAATCTGTGTGTGTGTGAGAGAGAGAGAGAGGGAGGGAAAGAGGAAGGGAGAGAGAGGAAGAGAAAGGGAGAAAGAAAGAGGGATAGAGAAAAAGGAAAAGAGAAAGAGGGAGATGAAGAAGAGAAAGAGAGAGAGAGAAAGAGAGGAAGAGAGAAAAAAGGAAAGAGAGAGGGAAAAAGAGAAAGAGAGGGATAAAGAGAGAAAGAGACAGAGGAAGATAGAGAGAAATAGAAGGAGAGAGGTAAAGAGAGAGAGAAAGGGAAAGAGAGAGAAAGGGAAAGAGAGATAGAGAGAAAGAGAGGGGGAAAGACACACACACACAAAGAGATCAGTTTATGGAACTGAACATTAGTTGATATGAAGGATTCCCATTTGACAAATAGGATGAAATCAACACAACACTTATTTCTTCTTCCACACACACACACACAGTGCAAAAAAGTCTTCACCCAAAAGCTTAGCAGAGGCAGATGGGGAAACCAACAAATGAGAAAAAAAAAGTCACTCCAGAGATAAGTTTGAAATCCAATTAGAGCAGAAGACACGGAACATGCCCTTGCTTAATAAGACACTTAACACTACAACAAAGTTGTGTCAACTTAGCAGCAGTTGTGCTGATGATAGAAGCCTCCCATGTACCAAGGGACTAGCTGTGTGCGCTAATTTCTGTGAAAACCACATTTTTCTATCATCGGTTGCCAGGAAATTCACTTCTTAAGTGTTCCTGATATAATGAGCTGAAGACAAAACCGGACCAATTAAGGCATAAGTTGGTAATAAACCTAATTGTTCTTAAAAGAATGACTCACAACTATTCCAAATCTCGTGACATAACATCAGATTTGAAAACACCGATTCTCGTGAATGGGAACAGTCAACATTTCCAGAAGACCAAAAGACTTCAGGAACGGTTCCAGAAGCTGCCTTGAAGATGTTACTTCTCAAGGTATCTCATCACATTTGCAATCAGGGCTGCCATCTGCAAGGAAGAACTATGCATGAACTTCTAAAGGATACGAGGAGACTGGACAGCCATTTGTCTGAAATGGTACAGGGTCTTCTGCTCAGGGGTTGGACTAGAAGACCTCCAAGATCCCTTCCAATTCTGTTATTCTATCTTTTGTTCAGCGCCTCAAAGTCATTCTAGTATCCATTGTCTGTGAAGGTTAATAATTAATAGTTAATAATAGTAAAGTTGGAAGGGACCTTGGAGGTCATCTAGTTCAACCCCCTGCTCAGGCAGGAAACCCTATACCATTTCAGACAAATGGCTGTCCAGTCTCTTCTTAAAAACTTCCAGGGTTGGAGCATTCACCACTTCTGGAGGCAGGTTGTTCCACTGGTTAATTGTTCTCACTGTCAGGAAATTTCTCCTTAGTTCTAGGTTGCTTCTCTCCTTGCTTAGTTTCCACCCGTTGCTTCTTGTCCTGCCTTCAGGTGCCTTGGAAAATAGCTTGACTCCCTCTTCTTTGTGGCAACCCCTGAGATATTGGAATGCTGCTATCATGTCCCCCCTCGTCCTTCTCTTCATTAAACTAGACATACCCAATTCCAGCAGCTGTTCCTTATATGCTTTAGCCTCCAGTCCCCTGATCCTCTTTGTTGCTCTTCTCTGTACTCTTTCTAAAGTCTCAGCATCTTTTTTGCATCGCGGTGACCAAAACTGGATGCAGTATTCCAAGTGTGGCCTTACCAAGGCCTTGTAAAGTGGTATTAACACTTCACGTGATCTTGATTCTCTCCCTCTGTTAATGCAGCCTAGCACTGTGTTGGCCTTTTTGGCAGCTGCAGCACACGGCTGGCTCCTATGTAGGTGATTGTCCACTAGGACTCTGAGGTCCCTCTCACAGTTACTGCTATTGAGCAAGGTACCCCCTATACTATATCTGTGCATCTGTTCTCAATGGTCATTCTCAATCACGGTTGCCCCAAAGGATGCTTTTTCAAAAGGCAATTAGATTTTCTTAGTTTTTTCCCTTGAAAATGTTTCACTTCTCATCTTTCTTCAGTTCTGAATGAATGATGGGGAATGGAAGGATTTATATTCTTTGCAGTCATCTCTGAGAGCCGTTGAGGCCACTTGGAGATTTATCTGTATCCTCAGAGTCACCTGAACCAGAAGGCAAATGGGTGTGGGATCTTCTTGGGGGCTCCTGAAAAGACTGCGTTCAATGTTTTCAAAGAAAAAACCCGAGAAGATCCAGTTACCATCTGGGGGGGGGAAGCACCTTTGGGATAGCCATAATCTGGAGGATCTCCATAGAGATGTTTGTGTGAAAACAAAAAACAACAGCGGGTCCCCCCTCTCCCCACTCCAGTAATACCGGTAGAAGACGACCTACACCAGGGGTTCTCAACCTTGGCAACTTTAAGACTTGTGGACTTCAATTCCCAGAATTCCTCAGCCAGCTGCTGAGGAATTCTGGGAGTTGAAGTCCACAAGTCTTAAAGTTGCCAAGGTTGAGAACCCCTGACCTACACGAAAGAAACCGAGAAGAAATATTCAGATATCTTGACAGTGGGATAGAAAAGGAGATCTCCTTTCTCGAGAGGGAAAGGAATGAAGGAATGGGAAGACCCATCTCAAAATGGCCTGCGATGATTCTGAGTCATCTATAACTCGCAGGAAGATCAAGATCAAGAAAATTTCACTTAGTCCGTCAGCGTCTGGCCAAACCCAAACTTGCTTCTCCTGCTCACAAAGCATAACTCTCATTCCTGCTCATCAGCCAGGCAGAGCAAAGAGCAATTCTCCGACGAGATTTCAAACCAATTCATCAGGGAATTCAACTGCAGAAATCTCGGGCAGTTTGAAAGATACTCAAAAAGAAAAAAAAGAAAAAACCCAACCCAGCAGATAGAAAGGTTGTTAAGAGTGGAAGAACAAAGGTACAGTAGTACCTGGAGTGAGCAAACATTTCTCTCTCCTGGGATTCAGAGTTTTGGCGCTCCCTAGCAAACAGCCCCCCACTCTTTCCTTAATTGGAGTTTGTTTTATAAAAAGGCCACTGAAGGTGAGCCTAAAGTGTGGGGGGGGTGCCTCAAGAAAAGGAGTCCAGTCTAGAAGATGGCAGAGACGTGGAAAGAAAAACTCCGATCCAAGTGCCAGCAGCAAAGCAGAGGTCTTCAGACAGGAAGAGAAAAGTGTCAGTTCTTAGCGTTGAAAGATGATTAAGGAGAGAGGGTGCAATTGGCGACAAGTGCTGAAGAACTGTGAGGAAGGGGAAGAGTTAAAAAAAAAAACCCCAAGAACTAAGAAATAGTTAAGATATTTTAAAACCCATAAAACTGATAGACATAAGAATAAGAAATGAGAATAGAAGAATAGAAAATGTATGGCTTAAATAAGAATTAAGGGAGGGAGGGAGGGACAGAGAAGGAGAGAGAGGGTAGATGGATAGATGGTTAGATAGATGGATGGATGGATGGAGATAGACAGACGGATAGATAGATGAGATGGATAGATGAGATGAAATGAGATGAAATGGATTTGAGATGAGATGGATGGATGGATGGATGGATGGATGGATGGATGGATGGATGGATGGATGGATGGATAGTGATATAGACAGACAGGCAGGCAGGCAGACAGATGAGATGGATATGAGATGGATGGATGGATAGAGATAAACAGACAGATAGATAGCTAGATGGATGAGATGAAATGAGATGGATGGATGGATAGAGGGAGAGATGGATGGACGGATGGATGGGTAGATATAGACAGACAGACAGACAGATAGATAGATAAATGAGATGGATGGATGAATAGATAAATAGACAGACAGACAGATGGATATATGAGATGAAATGGATATGAGATTATGGATGGATGGATGGAGATAAATGGATGGATGGATGGATGGATGGATGGATGGATGGATGGATAGGTAGATAGATAGGTAGATAGATAGATAGATAGATAGATAGATAGATAGATAGATAGATAGATGAGATGAGATGAATGAGATGAAATGAGATAAATGGATAGAGGGGGAGAGAGAGAGATGATGGATGGACAGATAGATAAATGAGATGAATGGATGGATAGATAGATAATTATCAAAAAGATAATAATATTTTTTGATCAAAAAATAGTGTTCCGTGTGTCTGTATTATTACTTTGTTAAGAAAAATCCCTAACCATAAGCCTACTTCCTCCCCTTGTTTCAAAAGGGAAAGAGAGAATGAAACATAACAATTTATAACAACCAGTCACTTAGCATCAGTTGAATTCAGATGCTTCCCTCTGCCATATTTTATCATGCTTTATCAATAGTCTTCGCACCCTTTTCTATTGCAACGACTTTGTCCTACAGGTATCCAACAGGTACACAATATATCCCATATTAAGTGAAAAGAAAATCGCAGTTCTGCTAACCTTACTGTAATAGTTGGTTTCTCCCCCCCCACTTTGTAATATGTCTGCAGTTGTTTTTCTTTCAATGCTCTCCTTTTATTTTTCCCTTTTTAAAAAAAGAAAAGCAAAGCAAGCTGCTTTGTATGGCATGTTCAAAAAGGTAGGGTAAACATATATTAGAAACAAGGATCTCTAAACTGGATGCAATTATAATTTATTCAGTCCTAATTACTATCAGCAGCCATTCAAAGGGGGGGGGGAAATCTCTTATAATTAAAAAAAAAAATTACCATGTAGTTGATCGAGGGACCCAGTTTATGCTTCCGTGGGATTTGCTAGGTTTTAATTTAATGCACTACATAAACTCATCCAAAACTGAGGGTCCTTTTTTTCAAGAAGGCATTATTAAACAAAATATGACTTACGATGATAGGGCCATGCTGAGTTTTGAGCTAAGTTCCCCCCCCCTTTAATCATGGCTATGCTGAATGAACCATAATTGGCTAGGTTCGCATTTAAGTCATAAAACATTCTTTACAAACCACAGAAGCAACGTTTGTACATTGTGCTAAGCCAAAGCAAGATAAATAATAGTTTAATTTAAAGCATTAAGCCACTCAATAAATGTCTAGAAATGGAAACAGATGAGGTGCGTCAGCGGTAATTCATCACAACCTCAGAGGATTGTCAGCGGGTGCCCAGGCAAAGACTAAGACTTTTTCACTTAGCATGTGCAAAGTTCCATCACATTAAACCTAAAACATGGTTTTACACAGGACTGGGTTTCACTTTTTTTTTTTGCCAGTGGGCTCTTGTTTTATTTATTGATGGATTAAATTTCTGTGCTACCCACCTCACCCATAAGGGAAGGCATAGAAGACACAGATAAATTTCTTCCACAGCTGGGATGAGGCAGCTGTTATTTTGCTTTTCCAAAGTCAATTCATTGATCTGTGGCCACTGGAAGGAGAGAGATTTATCAGCTATGGAGATGCAAGTCTTTAATTCTCCCAGATGGTTAGAACAATCTTCTCCAACTGAATGCCCACCAAATTCTATGCATTTGTGACGGTTGCAGTGTCCCATTTTCATGGGATCCCTTTTGCGTCTTTCTGACAAGCAAAGTCAATGGGGAAGAGGGATTCACTTAACGACGGGGTTACTAACTGATCAATTGCAGTGATACAAATTATCTGACTTATTGCTTCTTCAGAATCCATCACATTCCGGCATCAAAAATCACAGGCAGCAGCCAGAACGGGTTGGAGCAACAATGAAGCGTCCCTTTCAATCCAGCTGGTGGGAGAAATCATTCTGATTTAAGGAACAGGCCAGCTTGTGGCTTTCTCTATTTATAGCCCCCCCAAAGTCTTACAGTTCTGTTCACATCTAAGAACAGGATCTCTCTTCTTTGGTGCATGGAGGCAGAAAGCATGGTGCAACTAATGTGTGGCTAAGAGTCCCCACCCAAAAGAGGAATTCCCCCTCCTACTCACCAGCTGATTTTTTTTTTCTGTTCCACATACAACATGTATTGAATGTTAAAGCACTAAAGTGAGAAGGATGGAAGCTGCCAACGTGTAAGCAAAGCTAAATATAGTTGTTTTTTTTCCAGTTCCGCTCTTATGGACGCTGTGCGTTCAGTTTGAATGCTAGGATATTGTAAATGGATATTTACCAAAGGAGATGTGCATGGGGCTGGACTTGCATATTACGCTTGGCTATAGAGTGGCTTGTTCAGTCTGGGGATGTGCAAGTATTGTCATTGTTGAACTAGAACAGTGGTGGCGAACCCATGGCATGGGTGCCAGAGGCGGCACTCAGAGCCCTCTCTGTGGGCATGCGCCCTGTCGCCCCAGTCCTAGGCCTTCAGCTGGGTTTTATAAAACCTTTTCGCTTTAGGCCTCCGCCACCGTGTGCAAAAAAAAATAAATGGTTCAATCAGTCAATTTCAACTTCTCACGGAAAAAAAAGATCTTGCAAAGTTGGAATTGATTGATTGCACTTTTTAGTCCCACCCAGTCTGCCGTTACCACCGCAGACACGCCCACCCAATGGGCCACGCCCACCCAATGGGCCACACCCACCCGGCACCTGACGATGCATAAGTGGGTTTTGGGTTGCAGTTTGGGCACTTGGTCTCTAAAAGGTTCGCCATCACTGAACTAGAACGTAGAACATAGAACAGAGTTGGAAGGGACTTTGAGGTGAACCATTTAATAATAATAATAATAATAAAGTTGGAAGGGACCTTGGAGGTCTTCTAGTCCAACCCCCTGCTCAAGCAGCAGACCCTATACCATTGCAAAGAAATGGCTTGTCCAATCTTTTCTTGAAAACCTCCAGTGATGGAGCACCACAACTTCTGAAAGCAGGCCGTTCCACGGACAAATTGTTCTTCCTGCTAGGAAATTTACCGTTAGTTCTAGGTGGGAATCTCTCTTTGATAAGCTTCCACAGGTCACTTCTTGTCCTGCCCTCAGGCACTTTAGAGAATAAATCAACTGCCTCTTCTCTATGACAGTCCCTCAAGTATTGGAACACTGCTAACACGTCACCCCTAATCCTTCTCTTCATTAGACTAGACATATCCAGTTCTCTCCATTGTACAGTTTAGCCTCATCTTTGTTGCTCTAGAACTAGACTAGACTAGAACTCTTGGTCTCCTAGTTTCCAGCCTAGCGCCTTTAACTGCTATATCTGCTGGTTTTCTGTCACTTTGAGTCAATCTTGATTCTTGGCACCTGCCTGAACAAATCTCTACAGTTTTCTTGGCAAGATTTTTGGACTTGGTTTGCCATTACTTTCTTTCTAGAGCTGGAGAGTGAGTTAGCTTTACTTAACTACTAATTCAGGTCTGCAATTTTTCTACATTTTCCCCCCTGGCTTGTTCACCTATAAGCTGATGAAAAAAAAATTTGCTCTCCAAACTTCTTCCCAAGAAAAGAATGGTGGGAAAATTCTCAGGGGTGAAACATAACCTTCCGGGCATTTAACAGCTGTGTTTGCTCATCAGGGGCAAGCAACTGCGTTTATATACACCGATGCTAAGCTAGATTATTGGGGGAGGGGGAGGTGTGTTAACCTGATGTGTGAAGCAAATGGTATTTATTGATTGATTGTATTTGTATCCTCTGCTAAATGCTCTAATTGCACGACTCGGGATGGTGATCAGTGAAGTAGAAACCAAAGAACAAAAATCAATAAGGAAAGCTGTTACAACAGAAGAAGCAAAATTGCAGCGAACAAGTGTGCAGATGGAGGCCTGCAACAAATCAAGAGAGCTTGATAGAATGGGGGTGGGGGGGTGGGGTGGGGGGGTTTGCAATATTCAACATTCCTGGAGGAAGACTGCTTCCTGCAGTTTGTTTGTTTTAGTTTATAGCTGAGTATACTAAGGTGCAAAAAAGGGCAACAAGAATGATCAAGGAAATGGAGCGCCTCCCTTATGAAACCAGATTGCAACGCCTTGGTCTCTTCAGCCTTGAAAGACGGCGTTTAAGGGGTGACTTGATCGAAGTGTATAAAATCATGCATGGGATAGAAAATGTGGATAGAGAAAAATTATTTTCTCTATCACACAATACCAGGACAAGGGGGCACTCCCTAAAGCTCATAGCTAAGAAAGTGAGGACAAATAAAGGGAAATATTTCTTCACCCAGAGGGTCGTTGATTTATGGAATTCACTTCCAGAAGGGGTCGTGACAGCTGTCAGCCTTGACAGCTTCAAGGCAGGGCTAGATAGATTCATGGAGGCCAAGTGTATCGGTGGTTATTAAAACGGATGTCCATGTGCCGCCTCTATGTTGGTTGAGGCAGGCAGGATTCCCTTGAGTACCATTTGTTTGGGGGTCAAGGGAAAGGGAGGGTTTTGCCTTCTCTTTCTGCTCAAGATCCCCATGTACAATTGGTGGGCCACTGTGGGACACAGAATGCTGGACTTGATGGGCTTTGGCCTGATTCAGCATGGCTCTTCTTATGTTCTTATGTTCTTATGAAAAAAGGGGTCAATTCAGTAACCAGCTTTTGCTGCACCAACGATGCATTTAGTGGTGATGTGGACAAGCTCCATTTCTGCGTCTCCCAACTGGCACTGCATGATCCTGTCTCTCTGTGGCCTCCCTGGCTTGTCGTATTTCGATTAAGACGTTGAATGGGGCTTTTTCAAATGGAAAAGAAGACAGGAAGCCTCAGCAGTGGCATCCTTGGCCAGGTCTAAACCGTAACATCATCTCAAAAGCCCACCACGAAAGCCTCCAAGGAAAGGCTCAGGCCGATTGAGAAGGAGATGCACAAATGTCGAGTCCTCTTTCAAAACCGAGTAAAAGTATCTGAGCAGCTGCAGAAGAGACGTCCATGTAGATTGGTCTTTAGGCATAGTTGTGTTTATATGTGTGCGGGTTTGCAGGAGTCCACACCTTCAGGTTTACAGAGGAATGATGATAGCTAGAGAAGGAACTGGGGAAGAAGATCTTAAGTAGGAGGGGTCCTTGGTGCTCTCTGAGCTTGCTTGTTTTTTTGCAGACATTTCATTACCCAAACAAGGTAACGTCATCAGTGTCTAGCACTGATGATGTTACCTAGTTTGGTAATGAAACATCTGCAAGAAAACATCCAAGCTCAGAGAGCACCAAGGATCTCAGAGTCTTCCTCCTCCTCCTCCTCCTCTTCTCTGCAAACCCCACTCCCTTCTAGCACGGATGATGTTACCTAGTTGGGTAATGAAACCTCTGCAAGAAAACATCCAAGCTCGGAGAGCACCAAGGATCTCAGAGTCTTCCTCCTCCTCCTCCTCCTCCTCCTCTCTGCAAACCCCACTCCCTTCTAGCACTGATGATGTTACCTAGTTGGGTAATGAAACCTCTGCAAGAAAACATCCAAGCTCAGAGAGCACCAAGGACCCTACAGTCCTCCTCCTCCTCCTCCTCTTCCTCCTCCTCCTCCTCTTCCTCCTCCTCCTCCCTAGTTATTCTTTATGAAACAAACCCCATCCACTGATGATGTTACCTAGTTGGGCAATGAAACGTCTGCAAGAAAACAAGCAAGCTCAGAGAGCACCAAGGACCCCACAGTCCTTCTCCTTCTCCTCCTCCTAAACCCACTCCCTTCTAGCACTGATGATGTTACCTAGTCAGGCAATGAAATGTCTGTAAGAAAACATCCAAGCTCAGAGAGAACCAAGGATCCCACAGTCCTTCTCCTTCTCCTCCTAACCCCACTCCCTTCTAGCACTGATGATGTTACCTAGTTTGGGTCATGAAATGTCTGCAAGAAAACAAACAAGCTCAGAGGGTACCTAGAACCTCATAGTCAGTCCTTCCTTCCTTCCTTCCTTCCTTCCTTCCTTCCTTCCTTCCTTCCTTCCTTCCTTCCTTCCTTCCTTCCCTCCTCTCCATGAATTCTACTCCCTTTTAGCACTGATGTTACCTAGTTTGGGTCATGAAACGTCTGCAAGAAAACAAACAAGCTCAGAGAGCATATCCCTCGACCAAAGAAGCATGATACAGAATCACCCTGATTTCACAGGAACATGCTACCTAAACAAGACGCTGTGGGTTTTAAAAGCTGCCTTGCTTGTGTCATTAGCACAGGCCAACGTGGATGTTTTTGACCTCCAACGTGGTCTCTCGTTTCTGGAGGATAAATCTGGCAGTGACTCCAACAAACAGTTTTTAGACACAGCAGGTCTTAGAAGGCCTGCTGGCGTCCATCTGCGACAACATGTCCTTACACGAAGACCTTAAAAAAAAAAAAAAAAGATGCACATTGCCGTGTTAGGTTTTCTGAAAACGTTTTCCATTTTTCAAAAAAGTGAGGCTGTAATTCTGTCAACTACATTTCAACGTGTGCCTAAGCGGGAGGTTTATGAATTATGCACCTTTTTTTTCCTCTCTCCTTCCTTAAACCCAAAATCTGAGTTGGTATTGAAAGAAAGACGGCACAAGCACCTTGACTCTGAAACCCTGATATTAATTGTGCAATTCTACTTTTCTCTTACTTTTGTGGTATTCTTTTATTTTTTATTTTTAAATTTTTTTTATTAGTTATATATTTGTAAATGTAAACAGAGGAAACAAAGGAAAAAATCAGATTGAGTGCAACTCAACTTAATACAATCATTTTCTACTTGTAAACATTCTTCACTCAGCATATCAAGATTTAACTATAAGCTAGATATATTTTCTTTGATTGATATGTCTCTTGTATGTAGTCTAGTCTATCCATTTTTTCCAGTCCAACATATATTTTTCATTTGAATGATCCTTCAAGTATGCAGATATTTTGGCCATTTCTGCCTATTGAAAGGAATTCCCGAGGACTCTTGAGGCTTTTAAAAATAAAATTATATAACCCTGTTAAAATCAAGAATGTAGAAATGAAGCCAAAGTCACTCACAAATAAATTCCAGAATAAAATGAAGGCTAACAGACGATGTTCCTGGTAGTTCCTGGTAGATCTATCATCACTGATAATTTGTTAAGACAATAAACTTCAAGACCTGTAATGAGAATCTACCACACTAATCTCTGTTAATAAATAGAGTTGGAAGGGACCTTGGAGGTCTTCTAGTCCAGCCCCCTGCTCAAGCAGGAGACCCTATACCATTCAAGACAAGTGGCAGTCCAGTCTCTTCTTGAAAACCTCCAGTGATGGAGAACCCACAATTTCTGGTGGCAAGCTGTTCCACTGGTTAATTGTTCTGACTGTCAGGAACTTTCTCCTTAGTTCTAGATTGCTCCTCTCCTTGATTAGTTTCCATCTGCTGCTTCTTGTCCTGCCTTCAGGGGCTTTAGAGAACAGTTTGACTCCCTCTTCTTTGGGGCAGCCCCTGAGATACTGGAAGACTGCTAACATGTCACCATTAATCCTTCTCTTTGTTAGTCTATGCCAGGGGGAGGGAACTTTGGCTCTTTTTATGACTTGTGGATGTCAATCCCCAGAATTCCTGAACCAGCCATGCTGACTCAGGAATTCTGGGAGTTGAAGTCCACAAGTCATAAAAGGGCCAAGGTTGCCTACCCCTGCTCTATGCATGCCCAGTTCCCCGTTCAACATATGTTTTAGCCTCCAGCCCTCTAATCATCTTTGTTACTCTTCTCTGCACTTTTTCTAGGTCTTCTTTATATCGCGTCACCAAAACCATATGTGGTATTCCCAGTGTGGCCTTACAGTTCTTCTGCTACTTTTGGAAAGCAGGGGATATTATCCCATCTCTCCTGATTTTCAGGGAGCAAAGTCCAGCGTCTGTGAGGCATTCATGACATTGCAGATTTCTGACTGGATTGTACCCCCACCCCGACTCCCTACCACATCCCCAGGTCCTTTCTGCCACCATTTAAAAGAAATTAGCCGGATGAAGGACAGATTTATCTTTGAATGTGAGTGTGCAGTTTTCAGTTCACACCTCTCCTTCAAAAGGGATGGTGTTTTTTTTTAAATCACTCTCTGGAAATTCTTCAAATTACCCACGCCGGCAGGTATACAGAAAGAATTAGGAGCCAGAAGGAAATTAGGGGACAGAGGAGAAAATGAGATGCAACGCCAGCCGTTAGAGATTTTTTAAACCTTGCATAAATACGGAGAGCCACTGGGATGTTTGCAATCGCCTGTAACTCTTTTGATATTTTTCCTTCCTCTTTGGAAGTTAAAGTTAATGAACAGCTGGGGTCAAATCTGGGAAATTGGCAGTAAGTACTGAAAATGGGTTGATTCTCTAAGACCTCAGATTAAAATCTGCATTGCTGGCTTCACCTATTTTTTTTAAAAGAAATTTCTGCATATTTTATGCTGGATTGAGATGTGTTGGTTTATTCTGCACTGCGTGTCATAATATCTGCGAATAACAGATATTAAAATAGTGAGCATTACACATGAAGTGAAAGTGAACCCCGTCCCCTCTTGCTGTTGGAAGAAATACATTTCAGACCACAAACATCTTCCTTAGAAGATTACGAATAATGGAGAGGATGGTGAAAAGGGAGAGTAAAGAACGTGGTGTGTTTCTCAGTGCAACTGCACTTAGGAACAGCAAGCTGAAAAGCCTTAAACAGGAAGACAATGAACGCAATGAGTGGGAAAGAGGTTCCATCATCAAAGGAATGGCTCTGTTCAAAGCGTTTGAACTAACCCTCCTCGGAGCTAGACTGCAATGTTCTAAGGTAAGATGGAGCAATGTGTGTTGCTAAGCCTTACTTAATCACAAAGACAAGGTGTGCGTTACATCCAGTTCTCAGCACAGTTGCGCAAGATCACACCTTCGCAGAAGGACCTCGGAGCTCACGGACTCACATAAAACTGCAAACATCACAAGCCTCTCAAGCAGAGAACGAAGGTCTACACATGACGCACGCTTTTGCAATCTTGAGAGTAGCTTCAATGGCCCAGGTGCACGAAGAGTAAACTTACCTGCAGTATCAGATCAAAAACTGACACCCTAAAATCAATGAAAACAGGAAAGTTGCTATAGAGATGTGGAAAGCTGACAATTCTTAAGAAAGGAGAGCAAGCAGAATAAACAAGGCAAGTATTTGGGTTCACAAGTGCAGACCAAGGTCATTCCAGTGCAAGACATCTCTGTTCCATGGGAGATTTAAGAATGGACCTGCACTCTGCTGCATGTATCAGCCTGCATTTTAAATTTGAAGGATCGCTCAAATGAACAATATATGATAGACTGGAAACAGTGGATAGACTACATACAAGAGAAACACCAATCAAAGAAAATGTATCTGGCTTATAGTTAAATCTTGACATAAGGAGTGAAGAATGTTTACAAATTTAAATCGATTGTATTAAGTTGGATAGCAGTTAGCTTGGTTTACATATACAAATATATATCTACTGATTATTGGAAGATATATATCAAATAGACTAAGAATGTACTTGTTGAAGGGATGGGTATATCGACATGGAAATTATTAATATTAATAAGATGACCTGTTTGTTTGATGTCCAATGGATTGATCTGAAAAGAAGTGAAAGTTAAAATGTTTAAAATGTAGTTGGTTCATAGTTAAACTTGGATATATGGAGTGAAGAAGGTCTACAAATTTAAAATGATTGTATAGAGCTGAATGGCTTTAACTTGAAATTATTTTTTTTCTTTCTTCCTTGTTTACATCTACAAATGGATATCAAATAATAAAAAATGTTATTAAAACATGCACAAATATGCACAACTTAGAGTGCGCAGTTTAGCAACACAGTGTGAAGGTTCATAAATCACCTCCTTGGCTGAAGCTAAACAGGGTTGCAGTTGAGGATAGAACAATTCCATTCCAAAACAATAAAAAAACAACAACTGGAAGGTGGTTGATAAAAATGAATAGATGGTTAAGACATCAAAAAACTCAAGAATAAGAACTGAATGCCAAGCTCTTTCAACAGCCTGAAGAATGTGGAGCTGGGAGAAAAATCAGGCACTGGCTAAACTAACACAAAAGATGTGGTTTGTTTAAGTGTTCCCAGTCAGTGTGGTTGGTAGACTTTGGTTCAAGTGAGTTTTGTGAACCCAACAAACCTAAATGTATTCAACAACAATGGCTAAGTAAATTGGCTCAGCACAATGATAAACACTCTCTACTTAATATCAGAGCACCTGCAAGCAAGGGAGGAAGTTCCAGATGTAGTATTCGAAACAAAAGCATATGCACGTTTATTCAGAAAAAAAATCTACAATTGCTGGCTAAAGGCATTCTAAGATGTTGATTCGTTAGGTATCATACATGCAAACTGAATGGCTGATGCTCCTATTTTCTTGTGACAGAAAGAACCAGCTCAGAATTCTCAGTAGGCTTAGATTGGCTCCATTCACACATGAAACTAAAACACATTCTGGTTTGTTTGACTGTGATCTCATTCTTCGATTTATAATTTAGATTTCTAAAGCCTCCACTGCACAGCTCATGAATTAAGAACATAAAAGACAATCATAACAAGAGAGCAACTATAGCCGTAAACTAATCCACATAATTCAACCCAGATACATATGCAGCACAAGTCCTGGGGTCCTTGAGGCATGTTTATAGGATAGCAGGGTCCAAGCTGTTTGAAAGAGGGCAGATACTATGATATCAATGCTTGCTTCCTAGACCACATCAAATGACAGTGCTGGAGATATGGGACACAGAACACTTTCTCAGTTTTTATGAGATGGAGAGAAACAACGAGAGACAATTGGTTCCTGGGACATCCAGGTCCTCCATCAGAAAAGCTTTACACATGACAATTGTATCTACTTGCCAGCCAGAAGCTCTCTGGTAACAAGTATACTTCCAAAACAAAGGCATTATACGGGCAACAAAGGGCATGTCTATAACTCTGGATGCCACTGCACCATTGACCAATTATATCTTCAGAAGAGTCTTCAAGGTCTGCCCCATGTGCATGAATGCAATAATCCATTCATGACTAAGGCATAAGTGACGGTAAGAAAGGACTCCCTTCTGAGGGATGGATGCAAAGATCTTCCCAGCTCACAATTGCCACCTGCTTTTCAAGCAGGACCAGTGAGTCCAGGAAGGCCTTCAAACTGCAGGGAATTAAATTCCCTTCAGAATTAAAGATGGAAAATCCCAGCACCAGAAGAATCACAAACCCATTTAGTTTTGTCAGGGTTAAACCCCTTAAACCTCTTCCTCCCCATCCAGATCTTCCAGATATGGAGACAATATCTTGACAGCATCCCTTAATCCATCAGCAGCCCAGACGATTGTCGTCTGCATATTCATGACACTTGACCAACAGATGACCACATCCAATGGCTAACATCTACATGAAAGGGTCAAACCCTGAGACACTTCACAGACCAGTGACTTTGTGCATGGTTTCTCTCCATCTATCAGAAATGATTGGGACCAGCCATGGGAGGGTAATCATCTCAGTCAAAGTGTCTATGAATTAAGTAAACATTCCATTTTTCCCCCATAATGTTCTACGCATGGAAGAAATAAGTTATGATTGACTGCACAACACCCCCCAGGTGTGATATCTACTTATCTAGGAGCAAACCCCACAATAGTATTAGAATTTATTTTTTTTGCCTAAAACTGCCTTCAGTCCAAACTCTATTGGAAAAACAGAACAGACAGCCATCATTCAGCATCCTTCAATCATTTGCCTTATTTATTTTTGCTGCCGTGGGAGTCCAGCCTTTATGTTAGTTTGGTGGAAACAAGACTGCTGTGGCGTATTTAGCAAACCATGGTTTTTGTACAGAGTGTGAACCTGTTCGGCAAAAATGCCTTTTGAGGAAAGCCCCACAGGCATGTAGATACACAGGCTGCTTTAGAAACACGAGGTTCCCAGGAGAGAAGGATGAGGGCGGTTTGATGCCACTTTGTTTGTTTGCCTATGGAGACTCTCCGTCGTCATCCAGGTCATGGTTATCCCAAGGTGCTTTTTCAAAAGGCAACTGTGCTTCGTTTTTCCCGGAAGACGTTTTGCTTCTCATTCAAGAAGCTTTATCAGAACTGAAGAAGCTTCTTGGGTGAGAAGTGAAAAGTCTTCAAGGAAAAACAAAGTCTAGTTGCCTTTTGAGAAAGCACTTTGTTTCACAGAAAGGAATACAAGCAAAACTCAGTCTCAGCAAGAGCTTTCTAAGGTTTCAAATGGATTCTTCCCCTAAATCTAGGATTGTATACGAAGCATGCATGCCTAAGGTTCCTCGAGACAGTCTATCTTTTTTTAAAAAAAAAAAAAAACCCTGCATCCTGCCTTTATTATTTTTACAAATAGCTCAAGGCCGTGAATATATCCAACACATCTCCCTTCTCTTTTCCCCCACAACAACCCCGTGAGGTGAATTGGCCTTAGAGAGAGGAACTGGTCTGAGATCACCCCGCTGGGTTTCATAACCTAAGGATGGACCAGAACTCACCGTCTCCTGGTGATTGACCCACAGCTGGCTTTCATGGCTACGGTGGGACTTGAACTCAGGCTCTCCTGCTTGATAGCCTGGTGCCTTAAACACCAGATCAAATTGGCTATCTTCTATCTTGCTACATCTTACTGTACTGCTGGTAAGAAATACACAAGACTACCCACTTTCACGCATTTGTAAAGAAGTCAGATTTTCCAATGAGCTTGACATAATCACCGCCGCGGCTGAACCGGCAGCGCCGAGGAAGGCGCCGCTGCCGGTCATTCGAAGCGCCCCGTGAGCTGTCCGAGGTGCTGAAAGCGCGTCGACACCAAGTCTTAGCGCGAAAGGACCGACGCGCGGAGAACGCCCGGCTGTCCCCAAACCCAACCGGGGTTTCAGATGTATTGGCCACCGACTCCTCGCCCTCCCCGTTTGCGGATGATGAGAGTTTGGAACCGCCACATATCCGGACGGCGCCGGTTGGGAAAGGCTGATTCCGGGTTGCCGCCAGCGCCGCCTCTCACTCCTAGAGACGGATCTTGCGAGAGCGCGCGTCCACTCCTTTTTCGTTTCCTACGGACAGGCAAAACCCAGCTTTGCGCCCGCTTGTTTAGTCGCTGCCAACTCCCGATAGCGGGAGGGGGTTGCGGTGACTCAGAAGGAGAAGGGCAGGAAAGAGGCAGCAGGAGCCGGGGTAAAGGCAGGGTTTGGGGGCCGCATGGGGCGGGCGAGGCAGACCCGAGAATTTACTTTCGCTAAACCTGCCCGTCTAAAATCAGATTTCTATATCAGGTTCAGATTAGAGAGTCTTTTGATAGAAACGACTCCCCACGTCCTTACATGGCACTTTCAAGGCTCTAGACACACAAAGGCAGGACTTTCTGGGTACCCCAATGCCGAAGCAGATGATCCAGTGATCCCAGGATCGTCAACCTCCACGCTCCCTGGGCGCTGGCCAAGCTGGCTGTGGCTGACGGTGGGAGGGAAAGACTGAACCATCTGGAGGGCAACGGATTGCCGATTCCTGGTCTAAAAAGAGCGCCGGCGCCCCTAACCTCGAGCGCCGAGATTCGAACCGGCAGCTTCATCAGAGACTTACTTCCGCTTCCAGAAATTGACCGCAGCTGAGCAGCTCCCGCTGGATCTTGGCTAATCCCTTCCCAACCTCACGTGACAGAAACGCAGAGCCACTTTTGGAGAACAGGCGTCAGTCCGGATTAGGATACTGTATATCCTAATACCATCTACCCTCTTCTAGCTAGCCTGAATTCCCATCCGCAGAAGGTGCGGAGAACAAGCACCCGGACCGCGTGCCCCGAAACCCATCCATAAAAGGTTTTCTGGAAATCCTAAGAAGGGTGTCAAAGCAAACAAACTCTTAGTAATGTCTTTGTGCTGCTTTCTTTTTATTTTGATCCAGCTTCTTCCTCCTGAAACACACACAAATGCAGGCACGCACCTTCCTTTCCTGTCCTAACAGATGGAAAGGTTAATTTATGGAGACTAATTCTGGATGGTTATTGGAACACTGCGCAGGTGAAATGAAGAACACCGGCGCTGTAGGGTCTAGAAGCCCCCAGCCCTGATTCAGGGCCCAAGAACGCCAGCGGGAGATTGGACGGAGCAGGCACCTCGTCCGCTGGCTTCAAAGGGCGAACTTCTGGATTCTCGCCCTTTGCTTAGAAAACAAGAGCAGAGGGCAGGTGAATAAAAGCCAGGGATAAACCTGAGCAGTGGCGCTTAATTTCAGGTCGAGGATCCCACCACCCCAGAACGCGGGTGCTTCTGAACACATGCAGAGTGGCCGACCCTCCCCTCGGAAGTAACTGCCGATGGGATCAGTGCGCGGGTCAGGACGGGGGTGAAGCTTCTTGGTTCCGGATTCTGAAGAGAGCAGCTCGTTCTGCGGCACCTGCTGAGTCCCCGGAGGCAAAGCGGCGAGGTGGCGGGCTCCAGGCTGCGCCGGCGGGAAGAGCTTCAAGGCGACGCCCTTCCACGCGGGCACAGCTCGACCTCTGCGGGGGCAGGAAGCTCGGCAGAGGCGTCAATCTAGAGAAGGAAAAGCAGGTCCCGGGACTGCCGAGTCTCCCCCAGTTCTGGGAGCGCAGGAGGGAGAGAAGGGCGGAGGGGAAACTCGCAGAGATGCGCGCGCCACGGGCTCCGCACCTCCGGCGCGCACCGAAGGACAGCCGCTTCTGCGCTCAGTTTGCCCAAGGCGCAAGGTCGGCTTGGCCCCCGCCTCAGCCCGTCGGGTTTAAGCGTCTCGGGCGACGCTGTCCCCCTCCCCACCCTCTTTCCCACCGATGCTTTTCGGTGCGAGCCTGGGCAAGGACGTCCGTAGAACTCACGCCGCTGAGCAGAAGGAGCGGCTTAGGTGAGTTTCGGGGGCAGTTCCAGCAGCCCTTGCCAAAGAGGGACGGGCGGAGGCGATGGGAACTGTAGTCTTAGCAACTTGAGAGACACGGGAAAGGAGCTTCCTTGTTCAGAGAAAGCCGGAACTAAGTGCCAGAACCCCCCAAAGAAGACTATCCCGCGCCCGAGTCAACGTTGAAGCTGTGTCTCTGAGCCTATGCAGAGTGTCCGCACGAGAGCCTTCAGAGAAGCCGAAGACAGCGGGGTGCCGGGAGGAGACCCTAAACGCTGACCACAGTCCCTGCGGGGAAGGTTACCGAACCCCCCCCCTGGGAAAGGCGGCCGTGGGCTTCTCCCGAGGGGCGCTGCCACTCACCTGGCTCCACGGGCGGGCGAGTCTTCCCGGAGCGGCTCACTTCGGAACAATTCTGCCCCGGTCGGTCCGCTTCTGCCTCCTCTGCTTCCCTCCCACAAAAGAGGCGGCCGCTGCTGCCTCCCCCCCCCTCGGGGAAGGAAACGGAGTAGGGGGGACGCGCGCGAAGCCCGCCCGCCCGCCTGACCAACCGACCGACCGGTCGGCCGGGGATCCGCTGCGTCGCGTTGTGCCTCGGCTCCGCCGGTCGGGCCTCCTTTGTGCGCTCTGGACCGAACCGAGGGCCAACCGCGGAGGCGCAGCCAGCTCCGAGGCTGCCTGGCCGGGAAACCTTTTTATAGAGACGCGCGCCAGTTCCACGCCCCAGGACGGGAGCCCGAATCACCAACTCCTTCGCCAGGCAAAGCGCTGGGAGGGATTTGTACCCACTCCAGCCTCCTCCTCCCCCAGATCACCAATGCCTGGGGACCCGGCGGCGGCGGTGGCGGCTGGTGCTGCAGCCCACGCCCCACCCCAGGTTGCAAACGCCCTTGGCGCGCTTCCCTGGGAACGAGGCCCTTCCACGACTTGGGAGCCAGCGGCGCGGGGTGCATGGAGAGCGCAGCTCCCGGCCGGTTAGGAATCCAACCCATGGACAAACCAAACGCGCTTTCTCCACTCGGCCTTCGCAGGGGGGGAAAGGTCCGGAAAAGGCTTAGTTAGTTCCTTCCATTTCGAGCGCAGCCCTTGCCAGTCACGCGCGCCTTTGGGAAGGCGCTGCTTCCACCCCCCCCGGCATTCGGAGGGAGTTACTCCCACGTAAAGTGTGCACAGAAATCACACACACCCCGCGGAAAGTGCAGAAGGAGCTTGTTGGGACTTACTTCTGAGTAAACCGGAGAGAGAAAAATATCAGGCACCGCGGCGGCTGCCTCGCCCTTTATGAGCGCGGCTTGAGGATTATAAACCCACTTGTTCCGAAACTGAAGCGGGGAGGGTGGGAAGAGGGAGATCAAAGAGTCAGCCAGTCTGCATCGCTGATGCTCCAACATTGCACTCCCCTGCGATCATTCTGGCTTTTGAACCCCGTAACCCGTATCTTCCTCTTCTCAAGCCCCGTTCGGAGGCCTTTCCTCGCCCAGATTTGGTTTTTAAAAAGTCCGGTGAGCCGTCCTTTTTGGGGAACGTCTAAATCTGAGCCCCAAACCCAGATACACTCCTCTTTTCTTTCCCCCGCTTTCAGAAGCGAAGCTAAAACACGCCCGTTGCTACAACAGCTTAGTGAGGTGGAACAGGCTGAGAAAGAGAAGTGGTGGGGAAGGGGTGTGTATGTGTGTGTGTGGGGAGGAAGGGATGAGACCCATTTTTTTATGGAATTGCAAAACATTCTACATCCTCTCGTGGGAAGGTGTAATGTGCTTTAAATTTAAATCTTAGTACAATACATTCCACCCTCCTCTCTAGCAGAGTTCCAGAAATTACAGAGGTGGGGAAGACAAAATTCTCCTGCCTGCTGATGGCATTTACACATACACAACAGCGAGAGGGAGGGAGGGAGGGAGGGAGGAGAGAGAGAGAGAGAGAGAGAGAGAGAGAGAGAGAGAGAGAGAGAGAGAGAGAGAGAGAGAGAGAGAGAGAGAGAGAGAGAGAGAGAGAGAGAGAGAGAGATTATTTAGCAAACCATGGTTTTTGTAAAATATTTTGTAAAATATTTGTTATTATTGCCCAGTTACTTTAAGGTATAAAAATGGAAGGGGAAAGTGAAAATTCACCCATAGAACTCTGTAAATCAAAACAGGAGAATAAATAAATTGGCAAGCACCGTGTGCGTGTCTTTACTTTTACATTTAAGCACAATGGTGTGAACAGATTTCAATCATTTCTGCTTAATATCCACATTGTCTTTTCAGGGGTTCGATTGAAAGCAAAGGGGCCCTGACCCAGATTTTAGTTCTCACAGTAACTAACCACAAGAGGACAAAGAAAGAACAGAAAGAACAAGAAAAGGGCCAGTTTGGTCTAGTAGGGTTAAGGCACTAGGCTAGAAGCCAGGAGATTGAAAGTTCTAGTTCTGCCTTAGGCATGAAAGTTAGCTGGGTGGCTTTGGGCCAATCACCAGGAGACTGGGAGTTCTAGTTCTGCCTTAGGCATGGAAATCAGCTGAGTGACTTTGGGCCAATCACCAGGAGACTGAGAGTTGTAGTCCCGCCTTAGGCATGGAAATCAGCTGGGTGGCTTTGGGCCAATCACCAGGAGACTGAGAGTTGTAGTCCCGCCTTAGGCATGGAAATCAGCTGGGTGGCTTTGGGCCAATCACAGGAGACTGGGAGTTCTAGTCCCGCCTTAAGCATGGAAATCAGCTGTGTGGCTTTGGGCCAATCACCAGGAGACTGAGAGTTCTAGTCCCGCCTTAAGCATGGAAATCAGCTGGGTGGCTTTGGGCCAATCACCAGGAGACTGGGAGTTCTAGTCCCGCCTTAAGCATGGAAATCAGCTGGGTGGCTTTGGGCCAATCACCAGGAGACTGGGAGTTCTAGTCCCGCCTTAAGCATGGAAATCAGCTGGGTGGCTTTGGGCCAATCGCCAGGAGACTGGGAGTTCTAGTCCCGCCTTAAGCATAGAAATCAGCTGGGTGACTTTGGGCCAATCACCAGGAGACTGGGAGTTCTAGTCCTGCCTTAGGCATCAAAAGCGACTAAGTGACTTTGGCCAGCCACGCTGTCTCAGCCCAGCCCACCTCACAGAGTTGTTGTTATGGGAAAAATAAGGAGAGGAAGGAGTCTTGAGTATGTTTCCTGCCTTATAAATATAATAAAGTTAGGCCATAAATAAAATAAAAAAGTATATTCCTGCATAGAAAGTCATATGGAGAGAAAGATCACTGCTGATTCTTCAAATGTTAGAGTCTCCACTGATAAGACTATGAATGATTCCCAGTGGAAAATATTATCTCCAATATTTATTAAATCTTTACTAAGTAAACGAAGAGGTCAAGGGAAGAGAGATAGTGTTCCTTCCTCCTATTTTCCTCCGCACAACCCTGTCAGGTAGGCTATGAGAGTGAACATTTGGTCCCAAATCAGCCAGGGACCTTCCGCGTCGCAAGCTGACGTCAAGATCTTAACCACTCCATGATACATAAAACTGGGGCCGCCCCAGCTTGTTATGAAATGCATTTATTTATAACCTATTAACTTGTGACATTTCTAGGTTGCACTAATTTGTTACATCCCCGAGCAGCCTGCAAAATACACCGTAAAAAAAAAAAGTACAATAAAAGCATTGGAAAAATAAAACAACAACATCAGAAGCTCAGAACAAAACAACCATCAAAACCGAAGATCCATCAACCCTTTGAACCAGCCTGAGGATGGAGCCAGGTTTTAAGAACAAGCAGAAATGAACTCTAAACAAACTTACTTGGCTGGCAACGCCTGTCCTACATATGCACCGTGTACAGAAGTATAAGAACGGGGGTGCTCCCCTAAAGTAAAATTGCAAATGATAAAACCTATCATCATCATCAAGGAAATGGAGCGCCTCCCTTATGAAACCAGATTGCAACGCCTTGGTCTCTTCAGCCTTGAAAGACGGCGTTTAAGGGGTGACTTGATCGAAGTGTATAAAATCATGCATGGGATAGAAAAGGTGGATAGAGAAAAACTCTTTTCTCTATCACACAATACCAGGACAAGGGGGCACTCCCTAAAGCTCATAGCTAAGAAAGTGAGGACAAATAAAGGGAAATATTTCTTCACCCAGAGGGTCGTTGATTTATGGAATTCACTTCCAGAAGAGGTTGTGACAGCTGTCAGCCTTGATAGCTTCAAGGCAGGGCTAGATAGATTCATGGATGCAAAGTGTATCGGTGGCTATTAAAACGGATGTCCATGTGCCGCCTCTGTGTTGGTTGAGGCAGGCAGGATTCCCTTGAGTACCATTTGTTGGGGGTCAAGGGAGGGTTTTGCCTTCTCTTTCTGCTCAGGATCCCCATGTACATTTGGTGGGCCACTGTGTGACACAGAATGCTGGACTCGATGGGCTTTGGCCTGATTCAGCAGGGCTCTTCTGATGTTCTTATGTTCTTATCATCATCATCATCATGAAAATCTAAAATAAGCTGGAAGAATGAGGTGATGGCTATTGAAATTTGAAGCACCAAAGCTTTTTTTCTACTGTTTCCCCAAAGTCAGTTTTTCTGCTGTGTGAAAAAATAAAGAAAGCTGGATTCAAAAATCGGAACAGCAAGTTGACGAGAGTCTAGTGGTTGAGGCACCTGGTTGGGAGACTGGGAGTTCTAGTTCCACCTTAGCCATGAAAGCCAGCTGGGTGACTTTGGGCCAGTCCCTCTCTCTCAGCCCAACCCACCTCACAGGGCTGTCGTGGTGGGGAAAATAGGAAGGTGTGTCGGATATATTCGCTGCCTTGAGATACAATAAAAAAATATTTTAAAATTATTTACATATATTGACTATGTTATATTTTACAAGGGGCTGAGAGAATTCCTCTTCCATCAAGGCGGCCCAGCTAAAAGGTTGGACACCATGTTCCAGGTGAATATGAGAGGATAGACCCCACTTTGCCCCATTAAGGAGAAAAGGGGGGGCACTAACTTTCAGCCCCACCTGTAATTTTAACCTTCCTCAGCTCTTCTGCCCCTCCCCATTCCTCCCCTACCTTCTTAAAAGTACAGTAAGAACTCAGGTTCAACCTAGCTGCTCCATCTTTGTAATTGCTCCTCATATCCATGGCAACAATTGCATGAGTGTGCGTTGGTGCATGCACACTCACACTCATACACAGGGGGGAGAGAGAGAGAGAGAGGAGAGAGAGAGAGAGAGAGAGAGAGAGAGAGAGAGAGAGAGAGAGAGAGAGAGAGAGAGAGAGAGAGAGAGAGAGAGAGAGAGAGAGAGAAACACACCTTCTGTTTGTGATCAAGAGTTCTCCTTCACCTGATCAAAAAACAGGTGGAGAAAGAAGGGGAGGGGAGATGTAAGAAGCCTCATTCTTAGCTTTTGTAGTCTCCAAGGGTCTCCTTCCACCCTGGGTTGATTCAAAAGCCAGCAGAGAGCTTTGGGTTCAAGGTCAGCCAACAGGGTTTTGTCAGAAGCAAGCAAAGAACAGATTAAATCAGGGCTCTTCAAGCTTGGCCCTTTGATGACTTGTGGGCTTCAACTCTCAGAATTCCTCAGCCAGGCACGCCCCCAGTGGCTGAAGAATTCTGGGAGTTGAAGTCCACAAGTCATCAAAGGGCCAAGTTTGAAGAGCCCTGGATTAAATGAATCAATGAAGAACTGCAATATGTTGAAATCCGTTGTGTGGGTTGAGACCTCCAGAGAATGTGTGAAACCTTTTATGTTAAGTTCAATAATAGTAATAGTAATAGTATAGTAATAATAATAATAATAATAATAATAATAATAATAATAATAATACAAAGACCTACAAAGAAAATTAGAAAGACTGTGGCAAAGGCAAGCAAGGGTACTACCAGTAGTCATAGGTGCCTTGGGTGCAATCCCAAAACAACTGGAGCACCACTTGAACACCATCATCGGCATTGACAAATCCGCCATTAGTCAATTGCAAAAGGCAGCCTTACTAGGAACTGCTTCCATCCTGCGACGAGATCTGTGATACCATCAAACATCCACATCTGCCTATCCCAGGTCCTTGGGAAGGACTCGATAGGTAGACAAAAATGCCAGATCCAGTCTGAACATCTGGCTGATTGTGCGATGATCCTCAATAATAATAATAATAATAATAATAATAATAATAATAATAATAATAATGATGATGATGATGATGATGATGATGATGATGATGATGATGATGATGATGATGGTGATGTCCGTATTTTGGTCCATGTTTTGGATCCTGATATTATTTAGTTCATGTTTTGAGTCAAATTTACACCCAGTTGTCTTGCAATTTGTCCAGTTTCTTCTCTACATAGACATTGCTGTCAGATGGTGGCAGACATCCCATTAGAGCCAGCGGGTGCGAAGGTGCTTCTAATCTTGTGTGGAAAGTTGTGGGGATCTGAGATGGTACTGCTGGTGTAAATGTGGGGGCATCTGGTTCCCATTTTAGCAGTGTTTCTTTTTTGAGAGTCTGCTCCACGTTGGGCAGTGGTCTGGATGCAAGTGTGGGCTGTCACTCAGGGCTTAAGAAAGGGCAGTGACACTGTCCAGTCTGGGCTCAAATTTATAAATAATGCGTGTGAGTGGTTCAAGTGGTGTTTTTCGTTTAGTTTCTGTGGTCTGTCTTTCAGTAGGTCCTTCCTGGGAATTAGTGTAGCTCTAAGGATGGCTAAATCTGGGTATTGATCTGGCTCTAAAGCAAGGGGTGTGAGGGGGGAAAGTTATGCCAAAGAATAAAGGTAGTTTCTGGACTGGAAAGAGCCCCGTGGCTGAAAAGTGAAAAGAAGCGAGAACCAGTTAAGCAAAAGTAGAAGAACACCAGCAGGTTTGGTATTCTATGCGAGACGGGGAGCTTGGGATGTTTTGCATCACTGTTATCTAATGAAAATCTTATTAGTCCCCCCACACACACCCCCTCTCATTTGGATAAAGAAAAGAACTAATTCAATAGAGAGGCATCTGATACCCAGCCACAGACCCTGATGCCTGACTGGAAACATTTTCCTGCCAAGTGCAGAGGGGGCATATTTGGAGATGGAATGCAGATGGTCTGGGGGGGGAATCACCCCCCCCCCAAACCTAGTAAGAAAAGATGGACCAGCGGATGATATGCCTCGGGGTACCAGAAGTGGCTTCCACTGACAAATCTGCAGTTATAGACACTTACAGTACATAGAACCAGTAGGTTAAGCCACCAGGCTACAAATCAGGAGACTGTGAATTCTAGTCCTCCCTTAGATTTGAAAGCCAGCTGGGTGACTTTGGGCCAATCACCAGGAGACTGTGAATTCTAGTCCTCCCTTAGATTTGAAAGCCAGCTGGTGGACTTTGGGCCAATCACCAGGAGACTGTGAATTCTAGTCCTCCCTTAGATTTGAAAGCCAGCTGGTGGACTTTGGGCCAATCACCAGGAGACTGTGAATTCTAGTCCTCCCTTGGATTTGAAAGCCAGCTGGTGGACTTTGGGCCAATCACCAGGAGACTGTGAATTCTAGTCCTCCCTTAGATTTGAAAGCCAGCTGGTGGACTTTGGGCCAATCACCAGGAGACTGTGAATTCTAGTCCTCCCTTAGATTTGAAAGCCAGCTGGTGGACTTTGGGCCAATCACCAGGAGACTGTGAATTCTAGTCCTCCCTTGGATTTGAAAGCCGGCTGGGTGACTTTGGGCCAATCACCAGGAGACTGTGAATTCTACTCCTCCCTTAGATTTGAAAGCCAGCTGGTGGACTTTGGGCCAATCACCAGGAGACTGTGAATTCTAGTCCTCCCTTGGATTTGAAAGCCGGCTGGGTGACTTTGGGCCAATCACCAGGAGACTGTGAATTCTAGTCCTCCCTTGGATTTGAAAGCCGGCTGGGTGACTTTGGGCCAATCACCAGGAGACTGTGAATTCTAGTCCTCCCTTGGATTTGAAAGCCGGCTGGGTGACTTTGGGCCAATCACCAGGAGACTGTGAATTCTAGTCCTCCCTTAGATTTGAAAGCCAGCTGGTGGACTTTGGGCCAATCACCAGGAGACTGTGAATTCTAGTTCTGCCTTAGATTTGAAAGCTGGCTGGGTGACTTTGGGCCAGTCCCTCTCTCTCTCAGCTCGATACACCTCACAAGGTGATTGCTGTGGAGAAAATAGGACGAGGAAGATGTGTTGGATACATTTGCTACTTTGGGTTTTTGGCAAGGTAATAAAGGCAGGACACAAACAAACAAACAAACAAACAAAGAGGGATTTGTCAATGAGGTGGAGTCAGAACATTCGTGGGAAACGGGGTCCTCTGTCGCCTCCACTATTTTAGTTTACTGAGGTTACTGATGAGCATGGAAAATGACACAGCTAGCCTTTCTGAAATTATCTCCTTCCTTTTTCAAGCCAGTCAAGATAATGGCTACTAAAAGACCTTGCGGCAGCCAATTCCATAAAAGTGAACGAAGTACTAGCATCTTCAGACTTTTTTAAAAAAAGGAAAGAAAGAAATCTAATTAGCAGGTGCAGTTTTTATTAACGACGCTCCCAAGTGGCCTGGACTTTAAGTGTGCACAAGAGGTTCAAAGCTTTCGCAAACGGTTTCCTACGTCTACACTTGCAAAGAATTTATCTAGCCAGTTCAGAATGTGGAGATAGCCACCAAGTTAGATAAATGCATGTAAGATTTCAAACAGTCACAGAGGATAAGCTACTGATGGCCACCAGCCATAATGGCAACACTATGTCAAGAGGAAAGCTGACATTCTTTTGAATTAGGGAAGGGTTAATCAAATCCTGACATTTTAACCAAGGTCAGTTTCTGCTCAGTTGTGCTAACAAGCGGGTGCAAGGGGAAGGTTTCCAAGACAGTTTAAAACAGACATATGTCCAATAGATATATGGACGAGGGGGGACATGATAGCAGTCTTCCAATATCTCAGGGGCTGCCCCAAAGAAGAGGGAGTCAAGCTATTCTCCAAAGCGCCTGAAGGCAGGACAAGAAGCAACGGATGGGAACTCATCAAGGAGAGAAGCAACCTGGAACTAAGGAGAAACTTCCTGACAGTGAGAACAATTAACCAGTGGAACCATCTGCCTCCAGAAGCGGTGAATGCTCCAACCCTGGAGGTTTTTAAGAAGAGACTGGACAGCCATTTGTCTGAAATGGGATGGGGTTTCCTGCCTGAGCAGGGGGTTGGACTAGATGACCTCCAAGGTCCCTTCCAACTTTATTATTATTATTATTATTATTATTATTATTATTATTACTATTATTATTATTATTACTACTACTACTATTATTACTATTACTATTACTATTACTATTATTATTATTATTATTATTATTATTATTATTAAGATCAAAATGACCCTAATTTCCAGTTACTTTGCTCGCTTTTTGCATTAGAAACAGCAGTAGGTCCAGGCAATATCTCCTGCAAACAATATCTCTGTGCCAAAAGAGGAACACGGTGACACAGCTACATATCTGCCGCAATGATTCGCTTGCCCCCTGACCTCTGATTCAAGTGCATAATTGTGACATTTGCATGACTCCATTGTCAAGGGCACTTCACCATTTGCGTCCTTTGTTTTGCTGATGCCCATAGATAGGCCAGTGTGGAAGAAGAGGTAGAGATTATAACCAATAAATAAAATAGACAAGTGGATTTCCCTCTGGTTATGAGTGTGCTTAAATAGGGGAATGTTCTCATTGGGAGCAGTTTTTATTATTATTATTTATTTTATTGTTTAGTGTATGATGAGGATATGACAGAAGAGAAGTAAACATAAATACACAGTCCACGTAATTATAAGTAAAATCTCTGTGGGGATGTGGCAGTGGCCCCCTAATTGGATGTTCAGTCCAGCTATTTAGATATCAATCAATCAATCAATTAATCAATCAATCAATCAATCAATCAATCAATCAAAATAGAGCTGGAAGGGACTTTGGAGGTCTTCTAATCCAACCCGCTGCTCAAACAGGAGACCCTCTGCCATTTCAGACAAATGGATGTCCAATCTTTTCTTAAAAACCTCCAGTGATGCAGCACCCACAACTTCTGGTGGCAAGCTGTTCCCCTGGTTAATTGTTTTCACTGCCAGAAAATTCCTCCTTAGTTCCAGGTTGCTCCTCTCCTTGATTAGTTCCAGGTTGCTCCTCTCCTTTGCTTCTTGTCCTGCCTATATTTGGACCCATCTGAGCAAGTGCACCGTGCAAAGAGTTGGATTCTGTACAGCAATCCTCGGCTTACAACCCTTCATTTAGTGACTGTTTGAGGTTACAACAGCATTGAAAAAAGTGACCCTTGCACTTAGAACCTTGCAGCATCCCCCTGGTTACAGGATGAACATTTGAGTGCTTGGCAATTGGCATGTACCTGTGACAGTTGCAGCGTTCTGGGATGCCAGGATTTGCCTCTTTTGACCTTCCCTACTGACTTCGGGACAAGTCAAGTCAACGGGGGAAGCCAGATTCACAACCGTGGCAAAAAGTTCCTAAAATCAAGCACAGCCAAAGGATCACTCATTTAACTTGATAAGTTAAATGATAAGCGTTCCACTCCCGATTGTGGTTGTAACGTTAAGGACCACCTGCAGTCTTAATCAGGGGTCCCCAACCCCCGGTCCATGGACCGGTAACGGGCTGAGGCATGCCAGCAACCGGTCCACACAAACAAGCAAAGCCCCATCCGCGAGATGCAGGCAGCACACAAAACCACACACTCTCCAGTCTGCAGAAAAACCTTTCTCCATGGAACCGGTTCCTGGTGCCCACAAGGGTGGCAGCGGGGTGGGGGGCAGCTGATCTAGCTGGTCTTCAGAAGAACTCTGCATGATGAAATCTGAGCTGGGTTTGAAACAACCTAACCAGGCTGAAGTGCATGTGTGTTTTGTGAGGAAAAATCAGTTCTTAGAAGAATGGAATCAATTCAATCAAGTAGATAGATATATATAGAGAGACCACTGTTTGTTCTTAATAGCAATAGCTAGCAATAGCACCTAGACTTATACAGTACTTTACTGAAGGGTCCCCAATCCCTCATCTGTGGACCGGGATCGGACCGCAGTATGCCAGCAACCGGTCCAAGCAAACAAGCAAAGCCACATCCGTGGGATGCAGGCAGCACACAAAACCACGCACCCTCCGGTCCATGGAAAAAGCTCTCTCCACAGAACCGGTTCTTGGTGCCCCAAAAGGTTGGGGACCCCTGGTCTAAATGGCTTGGTTCATTTTTACAAGTCTAAGATAAACTTTAACCAGCACTCACTCGTCTAGGAGACGGCATCAGCTTGGAAACTGCGAAGGCAATTATGAGCTTGGACAATTTACAACCAACCGGGCGATGCGTAAATAAATCCAAGAGCAAAGAGGGTGTATTTCATCGCAGCGAAAGAAAGCAAAAATTTAATACAATATTTAATAAAAGCAGCAAACAGACAAAGCCAACTTTGAGCCCCCCTCTCCCTCCGTCCTACCCAGGATGTTTAAAGTCCAATCTCAAATTGAAATCAATGACGTGCTAATCCTTGTTTTTCATGATTTCTCCCCTGGGAGCATTTCTCATTTCTCCTTCCCTCTAGAAAGAGACCTATAAACAGGCTTTTAAAGAAGCTAATTATTGAAACAGTTGATCAAAAAGGGCCCCAGGAGCTCTAGGAAAGCCCTGAGATGCTGCAAAATTAGGGCAACTTATGCCAGGCGTGAGACTGTCCACGTTGAAGAAATGTGGTGACAGGGGAGATCAGAAAGGATATTCGGGGTTTTTATCTGATTGCTGACTCTTAACAAGACGAATCCGTCTGGTGTCCTACGGATGTATGGGGAGTAGAGCTGGGGATTGTAAGAATTAGACTGAAGTTGCAGGTGCTGCTGTTCTTTAGAAAACAGTCCTTGGAGGAACTCTGCACTTTCTGTGTCCAGAAACCTTCAAGGTAAGACTTGGATTTGCATACTATTCATAGTATCTTCTTTCTAAAGAAGATTTTCATGCTACCTCACAGCACGGCTGGGCCCATTTATCCCAAGGACACAAACAACAATTCATTAGTAACATGATGTTACCTAGATGGGTAATGAAAGTCTGAAAGAAAACCACCCAGCTCAGAGAGCATTAAGGACCCCACAGTCCTTCTCCTCCTCTTCATGTCCACAAACCACACTCCCTTCTAGCATTGATGATGTTACCTAGTTGGGTAATGAAACGTCTGCAAGAAAACAACCCATCTCAGAGAGCACCAAGAACCCCACAGTCCTCCTCCTCCTCCTCCTCTCCACAAACCCACTCCCTTCTAGCACTGATGATGTTACTTAGTTGGGTAATGAACGTCTGCAAGAAAACCACCCAGCTCAGAGAGCACCCAGGACCCCACAGTCCTCCTCCTCCTCCTCCTCCTCCTCCTCCTCCTCCTCCTCTTCCTCCTCCTCCTCTCCACAAACCACACTCCCTTCTAGCATTGATGATGTTACCTAGTTGGGTAATGAAACGTCTGCAAGAAAACAACCCATCTCAGAGAGCACCAAGAACCCCACAGTCCTCCTCCTCCTCCTCCTCCTCCTCCTCCTCCTCCTCCTCCTCGTCCTCCTCTCCACAAACCCACTCCCTTCTAGCATTGATGATGTTACCTAGTTGGGTAATGAAACGTCTGCAAGAAAACAACCCATCTCAGAGAGCACCAAGAACCCCACAGTCCTCCTCCTCCTCCTCCTCCTCCTCCTCCTCCTCCTCCTCGTCCTCCTCTCCACAAACCCACTCCCTTCTAGCATTGATGATGTTACTTAGTTGGGTAATGAACGTCTGCAAGAAAACCACCCAGCTCAGAGAGCACCCAGGACCCCACAGTTCAACCCTAAGCTACCCAGCATCCCCTTCTATCAGTGACACAGAAGACTGACAATAAGACATTTGTCCCAATTGCAACTGGGGTTTGCCACAGCCCTGCATTTTAGTCCCCTAATGGAGACTTTTTCCACAAGGGCCACAATTTATGTGCAGCGGCAAAGAAATCCCCATCTGAGGCTTCTTCCAACCATTGGCATCACTGATTTGGGGGCCCAGAAAAACTGCTTTCCCCCCCACCCCAAAAAACGTTGTGACTCGTTGGGTAGGTCAGCTATTGGCAGTGAACAAACCTTGACTGCAAGTTTGCCACAAGACATACAGTGCTTTATAAATGCAGGTGTGGAATTATAAATAAAAGACTGAAATAGAAATAGAAATACAAAATCCATCACATTGTAATGGAAAATTCTGTGCAGTCTGTTGCCTGGCAATGTTAACGCTACTGGTCTCTTTTGCTCGAGTTCATACCTTTAGAAAGGAAGCCACTTTTAAAAAGGAGAACTTCTATGGAATGGGAGACACAATCAGCTGTTCCAACTGACCTTAAGGCATCAACTGGTAGCTCCATAACAAATGCGCTGGAAACCCAGCAGCCTTTACAGAAAGAAGTGACGTGAAGTTGTTCCCAATCAACAGAACGTTCAACGTTTCGGAAGATGCAAATTTTTGGAGAGAACTTTTTAAAATGGGCAAGATCCGTTTTACAGTTCAGAGAAAGCACGAATAATTGTTAGCGGAGAACAAAAGCAAACACATTCCAATAGGTTTCCCACACCTTAATGAAATTTAAACAAATCTGGACTTTCTCAGCCACTTGGAGCAAAAAAATCATTAGCTTGCAGTTAGCAGTAAAACAGTACAGGGAAATTCCCTCTCTGACATATCATGAGCCACAGTGGGCAGCTAACCGATCCCTCCCCCACCCAACTTGCCTTCATCATCTCTGGGGAAAAAAAATATTAGGTAATATAAACCCAGAAGTGGTGGTGATCAATTAAATTTTCCTTCCAAATGGCTCCATTCACCTACAGATTATCAGTTGGTAGATTTATCACCAGAATTATTTTAATGGGATATTGAACAGGTGCTTTGTAACCTGACGTATTTGTAATAACAGCACTTCTGGGCGAGAGATGAAAATTGCCTTTCCACCAGGCAAGCTCAATTGTTAAATTTAATTTAAAGCTTATTAGAGGTTCATTAATTTGCCTGTCACCAAACCAAAGGGACTTTGCTGAGATTTCTGGATTATTATTATTATTATTATTTTGTTTTAAAGTCACGTTTTACTTTCAGCTCCGCTTAGGATCATAGACCGGAGATCCCGACAGATTTGAAAGAAGGTGAAAAGCAGTGACGTTTCTACACACTATGGAAAAGCCAGTCCTGAAAAGAGTGTTATTGGATGCTGTTTTGAGTAACTGTATAGGAAATGGTTTTATTCTGACTTAGACTACCTACCGGTATTCTGGTAAAGAAGGACTTGATGGTGGTAATATTTATACCCTGCCTTTATTTTATACAGTTTAACATAATGTTGCTCACTACTAGAGCTATGGAGAAATTTCTTGACAGTGAGAACAATAAATGGATGCTGGAAGTTCTCAAAAATAGACGGGACAACCATTTGAGCGTAAGGGATGGCGTAAGACTGCTGCCTTGAGCAGAGGGTTGGAGTAGAAGACTTCAGAGGTCCCTTGCAACCGAATGGTTCTATGTGTTGAAATGACTTGCTAATTCCTGATGGGCTGAGTTTTTAGAAATCCCCAACCCACAGGGATTGCAAATTAAGTGGTTGGGTTCACACATCATGTCTAGTTACATAAACATCATTTACACCAGGGGTCCCCAACCCCTGGTCCGTGGACCAGTACCGGGCCATGGCATGCCAGCAACCGGTCCGCACAAACAAGCAAAGCCTCATCTGCGAGATGCAGGCAGCACATAAAACCATGCCCCTCTGGTCCGTGAAAAAACCTCTCTCCACAGAACTGGTCCCTGGTGCCCCAAAGGTTAAGAACCTCTGATTGACACAATAGGATGAACTTGGCTATTGAATTCACCCATTTTCCTGGATCGGTACCTACTGTAGAAAGAAGACCCAGGTTGGGAAAAGCAGGTCTATAGTTCCTGAGGATAGGTTTTCATGTTTTTTAGTCCTACTTGAAAAGCAGAACCTGTAGGTTCTCCTCTCTCCTCCACAGTCCCTTCCACCTCTGTTCTATTCTAAACAACCACTCGTGAAGGTTTCTAGATTCACTCTGAGAAGAAGGTTAAACTCAATAAAAAGGAATGCAGATGCCAAAAAAGCCCCTTCAGAATCATCTTGGCGTCTTAGTCACCCAACCTTTGCTTAACTTTCTTCAACAAGGGCTACCACCTCCATGCTTAATGTAATATTTACAAAGAACCACATCATGTGTGTTTAGAAAGAATCTTCAGAGAACGCAGCCAAGTCCTTTTCTCAAACTGAGAACAAGGGAGATAGCCTTGAAGAAACATGCAGCAGCTGTTCAAAAAACATCAGCTTAGCCCTGGAAGGGAGGGGAAGAGAAGAGAAGAGAAGAGAAGAGAAGAGAAGAGAAGAGAAGAGAAGAGAAGAGAAGAGAAGAGAAGAGAAGAGAAGAGAAGAGAAGAGAAGAGAAGAGAAGAGAAGAGAAGAGAAGAGAAGAGACGCGCATATCCCGACTGTCTCTTGCAGTCTGGAAAGGTCTGTATCTCCATCCCCCTCTAATCATGGCCCTTTCCACAGAAGCTACATGAGCTTCATCTGGCTCACACACAGTCCCAGATGACCCTTTGCTCTTAAGTATCATGTGGAGGAAATGACAGGCATGCCTGTAGTTCTATGAGACACGAATGGACAGGACCAAACGGTTCCTTTCTCTGTCTCCAAAACCCGAAGCACTGAACTGAAAGATGGTTGCAGCGGGCAGATTTTAAAGGGGCTAGTGGGATGCCCACTTTCTTATTCCTTGATGCCAGAGGCAGAAAGCTGGGCAACTTGAACGCCTGCCCACTGCGCGATGACATTTGGCTAGTCCTAAAGAAAAGAATTGCCTCTGTGTCTCTTGCAATCTGTCTCCGGCAATTTAAAAGAAGCATCCGCAGCCAATGAAATAACCACCAGTGAGTTCTGTAGCGATTTTAAGATCTGGTTGTGCATAATAGATAAAATACATCCATTCCCCTTGAAGTCTAGAAGGCTTAACATCTAGCACAGCCTTCTCTACTTGGCGCCCACCAGAGGCATTTGAATCCCAGGTCCATGAGTTTATTAAACAAGCCACAATCTGCACTTTCAGCAACTCCTGACTATGCCCTAAATCTGTGGTTTATGCAATCCAGATGTCTAGATTCACACAAGGCAAATCGGTAACTTGCGTCCACATGGATAGCTGCTGTGGCAGAATGAAAGCGGAGTTCAGTCCATCGTTTATGCCTTCCTTTTATCTGGAGATTATGGATGTTTCTCCCTGCAAGATTAAGGATCTTGGGAGACAGGGGGACGAGGCCCAGCCAGGGGAACAGTCAGCAAGAGGCAGCTTTGACTGAAGGCAGAACGGGGGGCATGTCCAACATCTCAGAAGGGACCCTCCCTAGTTTCTCAGGCTGTAAAGAGATGGATGGAATGGTAGGTGGGAAAAATCTTGGAAGATGGGAAGATGAAATGTTGTCTAGGCCTAGGGAATGGTCAGATAAGACACGGCACAGCCCACAGCTGTATAATGGCTGGAGAAACAGGTTCAGAAGGGACCCTCTCTAGTTTCTCAAGCTGTAAAGGAGACAAAGGAGATTCTACTTGCAAGATTCATATTCACATACATACACACACGTGGGAATGACCATGAGAGTCAGGAGGACAAGGGATGTTGCCTAGGGGACGGTCAGACAAGAGACGGCATAGCCTACAGCTGCATAATCGGCAGAGGTTCAGAAGAGATCCTCCCTAGATTCTCAGGTTCAGGCTATACAGGGGGAGAATTTCTGCCTTGCAATGTTCTATTAATGTCACTTTGCAATAAAATAGAATTAGTTCATGTGGGTGTGCTTTCTGTCTGGATCACCTCACAAGGCTGACCTCAATCTCGCCAGTCTGAAAGGACATTTCTCCCCCCCCCCATTGCATTTTTAGCCCAAGAAACTAGGCTGAAACTAGGTGGCCATGCCCACCTTCTTGTGGACTAAACTTCCTTTTATTCTGCTGCCCTCCCCCCGACTGCAGCTCTTCCCGCTGTCTTGCAAGATCCTTCCCATAGACCAGGGGTAGACAACCGTGGCTCTTTTATGACTCATAGACTTCAACTCCCAGAATTCCTGAGCCAGCTATGCTGACTATAAAAGAGCTGAGGTTGCCTACCCTGCCACAGACCATTGCAATAGCAGTCCTGTCCCTAAGCTGTTTACCCAGCTTGGCCAGCCTATATTAACAATGGCTGTTAGTTGCGAAGTCTTGTCCGACCCATCATGACCCCATGGACGATGTTCCTCCAGGCCTTCCTGTCTTCTACCATCTTCTGGAGTCCCTTGAAGCTCACGCCTCCTGCTTCAGTGACTCCCTCCAGCCACCTCCTTCTCTGTCGTCCCCTTCTTCTCTTGCCCTCCATCTTCCCCAGCATCGGGCCCTTCTCCAGGGAGTCCTTCCTTCTCATTAGGTGGCCAAAGTACTTGAGTTTCAACTTCAGGATCTGGCCTTCCTTCTAAAGAACAGTCAGGGTTGATCTCCTCTAGGACTGACCGGTTTGATCGCCTTGCAGTCCAGGGGACTCGCAGGAGTCTTCTCCAGCACCATAGACCTATATACTGCCCCACAGTGCTTTGCAGCCCTCTGTAAACGGTTTACTGAGTCAGCATGTGCCCCCCCAACAATCCGGATCCTCATTTTAGCAACCTTGGAAAGATATAAGGCTGAGTCAGCCTTGAGTCCCGTCAGGATCGAACTTCAGGATGTGGGCAGATGCTGCACTTCAGCCTCTGCGCCTGCAATACTGCCCTTTAGCCACTGTGCCATCAAATTGTTGCTCAAATGACACTGACCTTCCTTAGATGGAGAAGCTACAGAGGACTTGGTGTTGTGGGTCAGGGACCCATGGGAACTTTTGTCCCAGAACTTTATAAATCATCAACCAATTGCCGTCCATCACTTCCAGACTGGAGGGGACAAATTTTCTCTATGGGAAATGTCTGCGTTTGGAGCAATACTTCAACCAACCCCGTGGCTGGAGAGACGTTAGAAGGCTTGTGAGCCTCCAGTGAGGAATGGCGCCCTTGGCACAAACTGCTCTCCCAGACGGGTTTTAAATCACTTTGGCATCCAGAGCAGGAGCCTCTGTACCTCCTCTGTGTCAGGAAAGCCGAATTTTAGATTTTACTTTCCTGTTCAAGGTGTCAAACGGTGCTATAAATATGAGCTGGGAGCCGAGGGAAGGATTTTGACATTTGTGATGCAAATGAATCTTTTGTCCCATGTGGGGTTTTTTTTTTGTTTTTGTTTTTGTTTTAAATGTCTTATAAATTATTCAAATCAACTTCTCAACCCTCCAAAGCAACTCTCTGTTGCAGGGATGCAGAACCTGAGATCTTTCAGAGGTTGTCAAGGAAAAAGGATGTCACCAGGTATAGTTCAACAGCTACACCAGTTCTGGTCCAGAAGATCAAGCCGGTTCTTAGATTCCAAGCCTATTCTTGTGACTATGAGGACTAGCATCTTATTTTCACAGGATCAAAGTCCGTTCAACTTCAAGGGCCAAGGCTGAGAAGCATTGGTTAACAGTTTGTAAACAATCCACCCCAAACTTCGCCTGTTCAGGGTCCTTTAGTTTATCTGCAACAATTCCAGCTCAAATAAAAGGATGGAGAGGACTCTGAACCCTGGAAACCAGTGCCCGGTGCAGTCAATGTATTTGGCCAGAGAGATAATGCATGTGGCTTAATGAAGCAGCTTCTTACATTCCAGGGGTGTTTTCATAACTATGAGATCATGGTTTAATAATCATAATCAAATCAACCAGGTCTTGATGCTTAAGAAAAAAGCTTTGCTGCTCAGAGGAACTATTTTTATTCCCGGCTGAATCTTGACCTTCCCCAGTATCTTTCTTGCTCCTCTCCAGCAATTGGAAGTCTGGTGACTTGTCTTACAATGGTCAAAATCCCAACAGAAACTCACCAGGCGCTCTATTGAGGCCCCCATTTTTCTCTTGACCTAACTGCGCATATGGCAACTAACGTAAGGCGTCCATGCCGAGTTGCACCCATTGCAGATCTGCAATGAATGCACCTCACCAGTAGCCTTGGACGGACGGCTGCGCCAGCCCAGCTGCCAGCCCGCTGCAGAAGCCCCGTTGGTTTGTGATGCTATCAATTTTGACAGCCCTTCTGAGACTGTCTTTCTTCTCTATCTATTCCCAGTGGCCAAGAGCATTTAGTCTGGCCGGGAAAGGGAAATTACATTAGAGAATTAGAGTTCATTTGCTCAGTCCCACTGGAAGCCGCGCAACGATCATCAGCTTCCTAACACTATTAAGCCAGCATCTGAGTTTTAGATTTCAGCACAGTGGCCTCCCGCTTGGCTGCGCCACATTGGAGAGTCTGAAACGCAGAGGTCAGTTAAGGTGAGGCAACAGGAGACGGCCCTTTAACCCCCCACCTTTTACACGATGGCTTGTTTTCTGTCCAACTTTCTGGCAAATGTAAGCAGTTCGTTCCTCATCCATAGGTTCCTTCTAAGAACAGCAGAAGCGAAAGATCATGTAACCATTTAATTCACAGATGCCTACATACTAATAACGGAGAGGAAAGGTCATCTATAAATATTTCTCATTTCTTGTTACGTTGACATACCAGATAGAAAATTGCTTCCAGGAGAAAGAAAAACAAAAAACCCAAAATAAGCGTGCCCTTCAAAAGTCAGGCCTACTGATTAAAATTTGCTCTCCTGATGGGTTTAAAGAGTAGCATTCAAAAGTTTCCAAGCTGTTCTGAATCTCGTGGTTTGATAAGGACTGGAACGCACACAGACTATTTGCAAACTCTTCCTTAATATCCATAGAGGCACTCTCTTTTTTGGGTGGAGAGAGGCACTGTCACAATTATAAAATCAGGGGCTCGGAAAGACCAGCGCCTTCAAATTGGTGCAGAATCTTGGGATCTCCAGGTAAGTTTCATAAAAATTTAAGTCACGTTTCTTCTGCATTGGGAATTGAGTATGTCTTGAAAAGAAGGTCTAGTGGGTGACATGATAGCAGTGTTCCAGTATTTGAGAGGCTGTCACAGAGAAGAGGGAGTCAAGCTATTCTCCAAAGCACCAGAAGGCAAGACAAGAAACAATGGATGGAAACCAATGAAGGAGAGAAGCAACCTGGAATGAAGGAGAAGCTTCCTAACAGTGAGGACAATTAGTCAGTACAACAACTTGCCTCTAGAAGCTGTGAGTACTCAATCACTGGAAGTTTTCAAGAAGAAATTGGACAGCCATTTGTCCATAATGGTGGACGGTCTCCTGCCTGAACAGGGGGTTGGACTAGATGACCTCCAAAAGGTCCCTTTCAGCTCTGTTATTCTGCATTCTCAATAAAAAGTCAGTTTATATCTCAAATTTACAAGAGGTGATTTTTTTTAAAAAAAGTGAACAGGAAAATTTGCTGCGAGATTTCTTTGTTCATTACTACTGCAGCATGATGTCAACTAAAGGTATTTGGCTAGATAATACCATCTTAAAATATCAGGGAACCTTTGTTTCAATTCCCCTTCCTATTGAATTGCAGAAAAAGCTCTATTATGGTAGCTAAAAAGATCTAACAACCTTTTTCTTCCAGAGGACAAAAACAAAACAAAACACCATTCACCGGCCTTATGTGAATATTCAGGATTCCAGTTCAGTATCCAAGTGCTGAAATAACTTAACAAAGCAAACTGATTAATTGATATGTCAAACTGAATGCTTCCAAATGGATTGGGAACGACGATCCAGGTGCTTTCTTCCTGTGAAAAGGCACAAAATCATCCAAATCAAATCAGGTCTCTTTTAAAATTTGGCCCACATTGATCTGGAGGTCTGAAGCAAATCGCGCTGAGCTTCCATTTTGCTTTGAGTGTCTGAATCAAATCAATTATCCAAAGATTTTACATTAACTTCAAGCTCCTTCTATTAACTTTTGTTCAAACAACTTAACCACCTTGCTGTTGTAAATTATCACTCATATCAATTTAAGAGAGTTCAGAGAAGAGCCAAAAGATGCTAAGGGGTCTGGAGATTAAACTGCACAATAAATGGTTGTGGGAATTAGGTATGTCTAGTCTAACAAAGAGAAGGACTTGATGACCTCCAAGATCCCTTCCAAGTCTCTGATTCTACCGTTCTCTGTGTTAGATGCCAGCAGGAGAAATATCCATGAAAGGATATTCTGCAGACTTTTTCAGAGGATGCATGGGAAAGAGTCACAGACTGGATGGGGTCTCTTAACTAATCTCTCTTATGACACTTTTCTCTGTCTCTCTTCCTCCCTCCCTTTCTCTCTCCCCCCTCTCTCCCTTTCTCTCTCTCTCCCTCTCTCCTCTCTCTTTTCCTTTCTCTCTCTCCCTCTCTCCCCTCCTCCTTTCCACTTTAAGCAGGTCTGTCTCATCTCAAAGCTTAAAACTGCTGTTTTGATTTCCTTATCTGGCAAATTGGATTTATCATTTCAGGGCCCATAATCCCATTGTGTCCGATCCTGCTCCCTTTAATTTATGGCCACTGGGTGGTATCAATTGATGGAATGCAGAGGCTTTCAAGGGAGGCTAAATTGCTTGAAAGAGAGCAATCGGTTGGGACCGAGGAACAGCAAACAGTGAGGGACAGCAAATCACCTGAATTCAAGCTTTCTTCTCTACGGGAATTCCAACTGACAGGGCTGCCTTTTGGCGGCTACAGGCAACAGATTTGGGGGATGACAAAGGGGAAGCCAGTTGTTAAATCATGTAGGTATATTGTAGACAGAGAGAAGGATCAGTTTCTCTGCCTGGTGAGCAGAAATAATCTGACTAGGTTTGGCTAATGTGCCCATTAGCTCAACTGGAATGAGCTGTGGTGGTGTGGTGGTTAGAATGCAGTATTGCAGTCTACTTCTGCCGACTGCTGACTTCCGGCTGTTCAGCAGTTCGATCCTGACCGGCTCAAGGTTGACTCAGCCTTCCATCCTTCCGTGGTCGGTAAAATGAGGACCCAGATAGGCTGACTCAGTAAACCGCTTGCAGAGGGCTGCAAAGCCCTGTGAAGCGGTATATAAGTCTAAGTGCTGTTGCTATTGACCTTCCTTCCTTCCTTCCTTCCTTCCTTCCTTCCTTCCTTCCTTCCTTCCTTCCTTCCTTCCTTCCCTCCCAGTGATTAGAAGGCAGCATTGCAGGCTAATTCTACTCACTGCCAGGAGTTCAATCCTGACTGGCTCAAGGTTGACTCAGCCTCCCATCCTTCCGAGGTCGGTAAAATGAGGACCCAGATAGGCTGACTCAGCAAACCACTTGCAGAGGGCTGCAAAGCCCTGTGAAGCGGTATATAAGTCTAAGTGCTGTTGCTATTGCTATCCGTTGGGTTCACCCCAAGCAATAAAACATCTTGAGCCAACTTTGCAAGAAGTAAGTTCTCAGTCTACATGCAAAGCAACAGAACCATCGCCATCATCGTCACCATCGTCATACCAATAAGAGAGGGGAGTAAAGAAGGCAATAAGGATAGATAACAATAGTACTACAGCCATACTACATGGATAAATATATAGAGACAGCACTGTGGGAATTAGGCTTTTAGCAATAAATTCTCTAAATTAGATTAATTTAAATCTATTATTTAGATCTAAATTAAATTAATTTGATCTCATCCATTAGAATTAATTTAGAGCGGTGGTCTAATGCCATCCATCCTGGGTAGGGTCAATCCATGATGGTAAAACAGAAGCTGGGTTTATGCCCCTTCTCCTGCCTTCTTTCTCCTGCCATTCTGACTCTCCCTCTTCCTCAAATGCCAGGGCGTTGTCGTAGCAATGTTGACAGTGTAAATGCAAAGAGATGCAACCTTCAACACGGGCTCTGCTAAAAATTTTCCAAAACCTTGAATGTCATTTGGAGAAAAAAAATACAACCTAAAATCCAGTCTACCCTTTGGTATCAAAGGAACCAAGCGAAATGAAGAACAGGGCAAGCAGCTAGGAACCTGGTATTTTGACTTGCAGGTTGCCTGCTTCCCATTTACAATTTCTCAATGGCAGGAAACTGTTTTAGCCCTGCGTCCAGGTGTTCATAATCTGGCTTCTCCCCATTGTTCGGGGTTCCTGGATAGGTGAGGTGGCTGGTAGCTCTGTGCCAAGATAGCTAGCTTGTTCAAACAGAAGGGGGTGGGGAAATCCCCCCAGACAAATGACATACTGTGTGCCTAAGAGCCAATTTTGTTTGCTTTATTCTTATTATTTTTAATCAAAGGAAATGTAACTTTTTTGCAATGTGATTTACAAGGGCAGGAAATCTGCTTGGGACAACAGCCAGGGCAAACTGGGTGAGGAGGGAGCACACCCTGGCAGCTTGGAATAAAAAAAAAAGCAAACAGAGACGATCAGAATCATGCTGAAAAGATCCACTGTGATTGAGCTCTCAGCGTTATTGGGAATCAAATGCCAGATTTCAGTTCATTGCATTATAAAACCTACGTGCATCTGAATATAGGAGTTTAAGAGAACAATATTTTATACTGGAGCTTGTCAATGCTATTTCTTATTTTATAAAAAAATTGTTCAGGGGGGGGGACAGCTAGTTCCAAGATCCAGGAGTCTAGATTGCCCACCAGGAAAGATATTATCCAGTCTGCACTGAGGTTTTCCTGCTGCCCTAGACTTAAAAACCTCAAGGATTTTAAAGTCAGTGCAAGTTCGTTTTTAGAAGGATTTCATTTCCTCGGGATCAAGCAAGGATTTTTAAGGTTAATTCATCCAGAGATGGCTTAAAAAGGCTCACTCAATTTCCGAGAATAAATCACAGACAGCGCAATAAAAATCCGGCAGTGACAGAAAAAGTGGTTTGGCTAGGCAAGTTGGATGTAATTCTTGCACACGGCGACTTATCATCAAATGGCAGCGGACTGTTTCATAAACAGATGCCACTCTGTCCAAGCATTAAAAAAAAAAAATCGCCGGCAAAAGACATACAAGCAGCCACTGAAACATCAGTAAACCGTTTACAGACCAGTTCAAGGCGGCAATATGACTTGTAAACCATGATTCAACAGACCACGGGAACTCAACGATACCCTGAGATTTTTTTCCCCACTCAGTTTAAGGAAGAAGGGGAAACTGGCACAGCCTAGAATCGTGGGTCTCAACCAGCTTCCTGCAATTCCGTTTTACAGCCGTTTGTATTTTAATGACCAGCTAAATTTCCTTGATCAACAGAGGGCGATAAGCACAGTTTTTGTGTGTGTGTGTGTGTGGGGGGTTTAAGCTTGCTCTGTCTACTGGATATTTCTATAACAACAACAACATTAATTTCATGCATAGTTATGCATGCCACAAGAAATGTTTTATGCTGCTCATCCCTCAGTGAAGTCGTTCTTTGCGTGTGCGTCTGTGTCTGTGTGTGTTTTAATATCGAGCATTACGATGGGTATGCGCGGCGCAGGGGCGAAGTGAATGAGAGAGAGAGAGAACTAAGCGGTTGACATTCCAGATCAGTCTTAGTTCATAAATACAGGGACAGGCTGCAGGCTTTCGTCTGAAAGGGGGAATAAAACACTCTTGTAAGGTCTTACATCCTAACCAAATTTTCTCCCTCCAAACCAACTTCCTTCCAGAGAAACTGTGCTCAGAATTACAGCCTGCGAAAAGCTCACCGGGACTGGGATGGCCAGTAATCCAGGCCAAGGGGTCAGTGGATATTTCTGCTGAGTTCACATTTCCCGAAGGTGATGATGTGATGGTGATGGAGGCAACGTTGGGGCGAAGGCAGAACCGGTCAAGGATAAATTCTGCTTCCTCCTTTTCTGGAGGCATCAGTTATGTACAAAGAGCTCTTGAATCCGGTTTAGGGGCCTTTGAAAGGCTTCGTATTAAAAGAGGGACCAGACTATTTTGGGGAGAGACTGTGTGAGGGTGTGTGTGTTCCACGTTTTGTCGTTCTGATATACCGTATATCTCACTCCGTTTTATCTTATTTTATTTTTCTACTTTCTATTTTATCTTTTTTCCCCTCCCTGCTTCCTTTAGAACTCCCACAGTTATTTCGTCTCACATCAAACAGTCTTTCATGCTGGAGATGCATTATCGGGGAGTAAACCAGCTTTACAATTGTTCCCATTTTCTTCTTTCTCCTCCTTCCTCCTCCATTTTTTTCAAGTTTCCTTTCTCAGAATCTGGGAGCAGAGATGTTCGTGCTGCACCCATTTTCTGATGCACATTTTCTATCCACTAAAACCTCCTTAATCCTCCAACGTCTTAGTGCAGCACCTTATAACAGCTTTCCTCCCCACCTTGGTTTGGATGGGGGAAAAAAAATTCTATAGAGCAAAGGAGAGCATCCACACTGACTTTATTTCCTACTTTCCCTCTTCAGACCGTGAATGTCACAACATGACTTTCCACTTGCGAGAAGCCGCCTCTTCTCTTTTGAAAACAAATTCTGAAAGCAAAGTGCGTGTCCTTCCTTCAGCCGAACTTGAATTTTATTTTATTTTTTTTGGCCTGGAGTCCTCAAAGGGGTGGCTTATCTTAGACAAGGGCTAGGAAATGTCCTCATTCAAGGGAAAAATCACACGGAGGGTGTGGGTTCTTGGAACATCTCGTGGCTCAGAGATGGCTCTTTCCCAAATCTGCTTGGGAGTGCAGGACCTTTTGCAGAGTTTTCTCCTCCGAGGAGACTGGGAGAAGAGGGGGCTTCGCAGTTCACCAACATCTACCATGGGGTCTTTATTTCTTCTTAGGCATTTAAACACATATTTCAATCTTTATAGGATATTGAGGTTTATTGCTACTTCCTTACTGCAATTTTATGCTGCTGCTGAAGAATATTGGCTTGCTGAGGAACTTTCTCCTTCTCCTTCTCCTTCTCCTTCTCCTTCTCCTTCTCCTCCTCCTCCTCCTCCTTCTTCTTCTTCTTCTTCTCCTCCTCCTCCTCCTCCTCCTCCTCCTTCTCCTTCTTCTTCTTCTTCTTCTTCTCCTCCTCCTCCCTCCTCCTCCTTCTCCTTCTCCTTCTCCTTCTTCTCCTTCTCCTTCTGCTTCTCTTCCTCCTCCTCCTCCTTCCTCTTCCTCCTCCTCCTCCTTCCTCTTCCTCCTCCTCTTCCTCCTCCTCCTCCTCCTCTCCCTTTTCTTCTTCTTCTTCTTCTTCTCCTTCTCCTCCTCCTCCTCCTTCTGCTTCTCTTCCTCCTCCTTCCTCTTCCTCTTCCTCTTCCTCTTCCTCTTCCTCCTCTTCCCTCCTCCTCCTCCTCCTCCTCCTCCTCCTCCTCCTCCTCTTCTTCTTCTTCTTCTTCTTCTCTTCTTCTTCTTCTTCTTCTTCTTCTTCTTCTTCTTCTTCTTCTTCTTCTTCTTCTTCTTCTTCTTCTTCTTCCTCTCTCTCCCTGCCTCCCTCTCGCTCTGTCCCCCTATTACAGGACAAGAAGCAACGGATGGAAACTAATCAAGGAGTGAAGCAACCTCAATCTAAGAAGAAATTTCCTGAGAGTTAGAACAATCAATCAGTGGAACGACCTCCCTCCAGAGGTTGTGGGTGCTCCAACACTGTAGGTTTTAAAGAAGAGACTGGACAACCACTTGTCTGAAATGGTATAGGGTTTCCTGCTTGAGCAGGGAGTTGGACTAGATGACCTCCAAGGCCCGTTCCCAACTCTGTGATTCTGTTATTCTTGGATGCGCGCTCTTAGCTCTGAAAAACCCACAGGCTTGCAGGATGCGTATGGGTGGGTAGGTGGGAGCTTAGGGGGGGGGAAAAAGATAATGATGGTAATAACTGGCAATTAAATATGCCCACGAAGAGCATATTTCATACCTCGCAATTTATTTCCAAACAGCATCAAGCCTCCTCTCACTTCCACTCACGGAGGAAGCCAGCTACTCCAGACAGAACTGTACAATGTTTGTCGACAGCATGTCAGTCACAAACAAACGTGCCTTGAAAGCCGAAAGCCGTATCCAATGGGCAGATTAAGGGAAAACATTTACACGTGAAATGAAAGCAGACATGGGGGGGGGGGAGGGACGCTCGCAGCCCCTGGGGAGAAGGCCCGAGAAGGGCAAAAGACGGCTAAGAATAAACCTCCGGATCAAGTGTCAGAAATCGGGGAGATTCAAAATGGTGCCTGGCCGAGGGAAGTTGGCACGGCAGGGCCTCTGCAACCCACGGATCAGGAAAGAGTTGGGGTGTCCTGCAAAAGAGATAGGAGACAGCCCAAGTGCCTTGGACGTGTCAGGATTCTGCTGGGCTACGGGGGGAAAAATGAACCCAAGTACGTATGTATGTATTTATCAAATTTATTGGCCACCCATAGGGTAATTTTTATCCCAAGAATGGAGAAGCACTGCGGCAAAGGAGCATTATAAGGGAGCATCATTAGTGCTGGAAGGGAGTGGGGTTTGCGGAGGAGGAAAGGAAAGGACTGTGGGGTCCTTGGTGCTTTCTGAGCTGGCTTGTTTTCTTGCAGATGTTTCATTACCCAAACTAGGTAACATCATCAGTGGTAGAAAGGAATGGGCTAGCACTGATGATATTATCTAGTTTGGGTAATGACACGTCTACAAGAAAACAAGAAAGCTCAGAGAGCATCAAGGAATGCCCCAGTCCTTCTCCTTCTCCTTCTTCTCCTCCTCCTCCTCCTCCTCCTCCTCCTCCTCCTCCTCCTCCTCCTCCTCCTCCTCCTCCTCCTCCTCCTCCTCCTCCTCCTCCTCCTCCTCCTCCTTCTCCTCCTCCACATCCCCAAACTCCATTCCTTTCCAGCACTGATGATATTACCTAGTTTGGGTAATGACACGTCTACAAGAAAACAAGAAAGCTCAGAGAGTACCAAGGAATGCCCCAGTCTTTCTCCTTCTCCTTCTCCTTCTCCTTCTCCTTCTCCTTCTCCTTCTTCCTCTCTTCTCCTTCTCCTTCTCCTTCTCCTTCTCCTTCTCCTCCTCCTCCTCCTCCTCCTCCTCCTCCTCCTCCCCATCCCCAAACTCCATTCCTTTCCAGCACTGATGATATTACCTAGTTTGGGTAATGATACGTCCACAAGAAAACAAGAAAGCTCAGAGAGCATCAAGGAATGTCCCAGTCCTTCTCCTTCTCCTCCTCCTCCTCCTCCTCCTCCTCCTCCCCCTCCTCCTCCTCCACATCCCCAAACTCCATTCCTTTCCAGCACTGATGATATTATCTAGTTTGGGTAATGACACGTCTACAAGAAAACAAGAAAGCTCAGAGAGCATCAAGGAATGCCCCAGTCCTTCTCCTTCTCCTTCTCCTTCTCCTCCTCCTCCTTCTCCTTCTCCTCCTCCACATCCCCAAACTCCATTCCTTTCCAGCACTGGTATTACCTAGTTTTGGTAATGACACGTCTGCAAGAAAACAAGCAAGCTCAGAGAGTACCAAGGACCCCTCATGTCAACCCTGAGCTACAAATATTCTCCTTTATTGGTATCACATGTATATTTTATAGGTAGCTAGTTCTACAGAGGAAATGGCACAATCTGGCAGTCTTTGGAGGCAGAAGTCATTATTACATCATTAAGAACTGTCCCTCTTGCCATATGGATATCCTATTTGGGTCAGGCACAAACAACCAGAGCCTCTTGCAAACACCTAAAGTAAGTAACTTTATCGCCTACCACTTACGTTACAAGAATCTTCCCAGACTGCTTGCCTTCCCCTGGGAACAACCAGACAAGGCTTTATGCATCTTGGCAGAAGTCAAGCGTATGCCACTTGCCACTGTGGAAGGACTCCAAGCTAGGCCTTCGCTTGACTCCTCCTTCTAGCTGAGCTGGCAGTTTCCAGCAATTTGTTTCTTACTTTCTTCGGCTTTCAAAGGTTGTAATGTTTATTGCAAGGATTTTCTTCTTTTTAATTTGTTTTTAATAGAATGAATGTACTTCCTACATTAACCGGGCATTAGTTTAAGCTTAACAAGCAAGAACATGGGTGAGAAAAGACCTAAGATAGTTACGTGGTTATAATCCTTATAAGAAGCTTCTCCTAAAAGCCAACGTTAGTGGCTGGAGGGGAAGGGGTTTTTTTTTTTTTGCATGGGATGACCCTGTGAATTAGGAGAGAACTTGCATCAAGGTTCCTCACCCAAACATACCCAAACATATTAAGAAAACGTATAACAACTAAGCGAGTTCTGAAGGGAGCCAAAGATTGTTCATTCCTCGCTAGATACAGTATGCTATATCCTTAATTAAGCCTAACAAAAGAGAATGGGTAGGTGGAAAAGCACATATATTATCATTATCATTTAAGACATTTTATATTACCTCTTGTGGAGTCGTGTACATGGTGTTTTTTTTAAAAAAAAACAATTACGCTACAAAGATAATAATCTAGAATTATAATAATTTAAGCAAGAAGCATTTCAATGTGATTGGAGAGAAGGGGGGAAAAACCCTATGCACACAAAATGGTTAGAAGGTCTGAGTAAACATGTAGTCTCCTAAACATGCAGTGCCTAAACAATTGCTATTGTTTTTTAGGTTTATTGTTCGATTAACTTATATCCCACTTCTTCTCCAGGAGTTCAAGCTAATATCACTGCGCTTGTTTCTTCATTTTTCGCCACGGGGGTGGGCTGTTTTAAGACAGCATGAGAAACTCAAATCTCCAAGTATATAATGGTCTGTGGGAATGGCTTTGGAAGACAGGAGGAAGAATCCCAGGCTGGAGAACCATCATGCAACAGGTATTTCAGCCCACAAAAAGAAAAGGGGTGTGGAAAGCATCTTAGAAAGGACCCTCCCTAGTTTTCTGGAAAGTAAACACCAAGAAGGGGCAAAATGTTTTCAGCCTTGCAAAGTCACTGGAGCCTTAAAGGAAAGGTCATATAAAAACTAATCATTGGTGCTTCTCCTCTGCACTAGCTTGAAAGGCTGACAAGGGGCAAAAGTGGTTGTGAGCCTGCATCTCCTTAGTGCTAGGGCAGGGGTAGGCAACCTTGGCTCTTTTATGACTTGTGGACTTCAACTCTCAGAATCCCTGAGCGAGCCATGCTCACTCAATTCTGGGAGTTGAACTCCACAAGTCATAAAAGAGCCAAGGTTGCCTACCCCTGTGCTAGGGCAACATCTTGGAATACGGAACACAGAATAATAGGGTTGGAAGGGACTTTGGACTTTGCCCATGGCAGGAGATCTTATATCATTCTGGACAAATGGCTGTCCAGTCTCTTCTTAAAAACCTCCAGTGATGGAGCACCGACAACTTCTGAAGGTGAGCTGTTCCACTGGTTAATTGTTCTGTCAAAAATTTTCTCCTTAGTTCCAGGTTGCTTCTCTCCTTGATGAGTTTCCATCCGTTGCTTCTTGTCCTGCTTTCAGGTGCTTTGGAGATTAGCTTGACTCCCTCTTCTTTGGGGCAACCCCTGAGATATTAAAAGACTGCTCTCATGTTCCCCCTCGTCCTTCTCTTCATTAAACTAGACATTCCCAATTCCAGCAACTGTTCTTCATACGTTTTAGCCTCCAACCTAAACATTTTTGTTGCTCTTCTCTGCACTCTTTCTAGAGTGTCAACATCTTGACCAAAACTGGATGTAGTGTCCCAAGTGTGGTCTTACATTATAAAGTGGCATGGACACTTCACGTGATCTTGATTCTATCCCTCTGCTGATGCAGTCTAATTAGCTTTTTTGGCAACTGCAGCATTCTTAACCCCTACACTATATCGCACTGGAGCATAGTGATCACTCCCCATAGTTCAAATGGGGCACTGGGAAGTCTTACTGGGAAGTCCCCCTCGCCTGCTGGTGCCAGGTAGCTGTAGTCATGAGAAGTTGGTCATTCTTTGGCTCAAGTACTTCTGTGTTAGGGAAGGCCATCTATCAGTTGCCACAAACCCAACTGATTTAGAGGCCAGATCCTGAAGTGGAAACTCAAGTACTTTGGCCACCTCATGAGAAGGAAGGACTCCCTGGAGAAGAGCCTGATGCTGGGAAAGATGGAGGGCAAGAGAAGAAGGGGACGACAGAGAATGAGGTGGCTGGAGGGAGTCACTGAAGCAGGAGGCGTGAGCTTAAAGGGACTCCAGAAGATGGTAGAGGACAGGAAGGCCTGGAGGAACGTTGTTCATGGGGTCGCGATGGGTCGGACACAACTTCGCAACTAACAACAACAACACCTAACACAAAACTCTGCAGATGGTTCTAAAAGTGTGCAACCTCAGGCATTCTGTGCCCACCAGGCTAAGGGCACCTGTTTCCTTAAGTGCTTTGCACCTGTGACCGAGACTCATAAAAAATGCTCGCCAGCAGCAGAAAAGGTTTTCAGGCAAAATCTGGCGTTTTTCTATTATCCCAGCTTGCATTCCTCTGCTCTGGTCAAAAGAATTAAGATGGATGGCACTCTGAACAGGCTGAACAATCCTTACTTGCCAGCTGAACCTGTTCCTGTCAAGGTGAAAACCATTGTAAATTCTACCTCTTGCAGAGAAAAATGCCCGTTGATCATCTCGGTGGCATTTTAAAGGAGTGCAGGAGTGTGGGAATGTGCAGCTGATCTGGAGGAAGACCAAAGGGTCTGCAGCTAATAATAACGATGTGGGAAGGTCCCAGAACTGTTCCTTCCTTATCTTGGGCTTCTAGACTTCCAAATCTTAGAATAATAAAAAGACAGAATAACAAACTGAGCTGGAAAGGGGTCTTCTAATCCCACCCCTTGCTCAAGCAAGAGACCCTATGCCCTTCTGCATAAATGGCTGTCCAATATCTTCTTAAGAACCTCCTGTGATGGAGCGTGCCCATTTTCCCATGCTGGCTGAGGAATTCTGGGAGTTGAAGTCCACAAGTCTTAAATTTGCCACAGTTGAACACTCCTGATTAAAAAGAAGGGAGTTCCACATCTGGTATCCGAGTGAGAACGACAACTCAGATGGCTTTATCTGCTGGGAAAAGAGACTCAATAGCAGTTTCCGATAAAATGTCCAAATCAAGGAGAGCCTGGTTATCATCACAGGGTGTAGGCCAGTGGTGGCGAACCTATGGCACGGGTGCCAGAGGCGGCACTCAGAGCCCTCTCTGTGGACAGGCGCGCCCTCGCCCCAGTCCTCGGCCTTCAGCTGGGTTTTATAAAACCTTTTCACTTTAGGTCTCCGCCATGTGCAAAAAAAAAAAAAAGGTTCAATCAGTCAATTTCAACTTCTCGTGGGAAAAAAAAGATCTTGCAAAGTTGAAATTGATTGAATGTTTTAGTCCCACCCAGTCTGCCGTTACCACACAACCACAAGCACCCAATTGGCCACACCCCACCAATGGGCCCCACCCACCCGGCACTCGATGATGCATAAGTGGGTTTTGGGTTGCAGTTTGGGCACTCGGTCTCTAAAAGGTTCGCCATCACTGGTGTAGGCCTTTCTCTTTCCTTTTCTTTTTTTTTTAATTTCCAAAGAACCAGAAGAAATAAAATTTCTCTGGATCCACCTCAATACGGATCTATTGGTTTGCCTTTCTCACCAACCGGAAGTGCAAGAGATGCAAGTGAGGGTCTTCTGTGTGTGTTTGTGTGTGTGTGAGTGTGAGTGTATAGATTTGGAAGAGGTTACCTAAACTCACTGTGGCCCAAATGATTTGCAGGGCCCTCAAGCCAAACGCTGCACTGATTAATCGAAACTCCCCAAAGGAAACCTTAAGGCATCGTCTTAATGCAATGTTCTTTGTGCTGAATAGTTTCTTTTCTTTTCTTTTCTGTTTTGCAGATCAGCGTTAGACGTCAATCTGTGGAGTTAGGCGGAAAAAATTCAGGGAATGAATCCAGAAGCAACTGCTCTCCACCAGTTGTAGCAAGCCCACTTACGTGGTCCTGTACGGAAACACCTCCGAGTTACCGGAATGCACAAGAACTGGCTGCTCATAAAGCGAGGACCTTGGATTAATTTCACGGAGGCTGTTTGAAAAGTTTGCACGCTCATTTTTTATTTTTATTTTTTTTGCTGGAGTACATTTATCTAAGAAAGATTTATTTTTTAAACGACTTAATAAGATTATTATTTTTAAATACAATTGAAACATAAGCTGATTAGAAAAGCTGATGTTTTTGTTATATGCATAAATACTAGAAAAATGTTTATACCCAACTCTGTAAAATGTAAAGTATTAAGACGGCCCGAACCGCGCATGCACAGTGCGCATGCGATGGCCCGCATCGCGCATGCGCGGTGCAACGGCCCGAACCGGAAATGGGGAAAAAAATGGCCCGAACCGAGGAGAAATGGGGAAAAAAATGGCGGACTGCGGTGTTTGGCGACCCCGGTGAAATGGTCGTTCGACCCCAAATGGGGTCGCGACCCACAGGTTGAGAACCGCTGATGTAGACAAAAGAAGAATATTGTTGGAAGAAGAGAAAATCAAGGAAATATATTATCAACTAACATATGGATCAACTATAGAAATTGAATTTCTACCTTTCAACCAGCCAGTGCACTGTTGTCTTTTAATTGCTGCTTTGGCACTTCCAGTGTATTCAAATGTGGTCTTTATTCTCAGTTCTGCAAATTGCTCAGAAATGTTCAGCAAGATCAATTCAGCCAGTAAATAAATCCCTCAGAGAGCTGGCAGGCAAGGAATGGATTGGGAAAAAAAAAAGAGCAAATTGAACAGAATCCTGCGTTGTTTCAAATCCACCCACCCTGAAACAGGTGCAGGATTGTGTCTCTGTGTGCGTGATTCATCCTTATGCGCGTCCTATCCCGTACTCACAATTGCTGTGGCAGAGATTTTGCAACGCTTTAAAAAAAAACAACCAACAACCTAGAGTGTTATGATGACATTGGTTTTCACTGACTGTGCTCCAAATCCTTCTGCTTCCCTAATGGAATAATAGTAGGAAAGCTGGAGAATTTTTTTTCCTCTCTCTCTCTCTCTGCTGTGCTCTCAAAAGCAGAAGTGAAGGGGGCAGCCTGGAGCAATTTATATGCTTAAAACGCTACTTATCCATAATCTGAGATACACTTGGATTATAGAGGACCCCACTGGGTTTTGGTGCCCCTTCTTCTGGGTATATATTTAGCAAAGAAGCTTGTGACTCTGGAGCCAGTCCCTGTCCCTGGAGGAAAGAGCACACTAACCTTCATTTTGTAAAGCTAGCTCAGCAAAAAAAAAAAAACACACACACACATTACGAGGCTGTTGGGAAGCAAACCTGTCACTGGGCAAAACGACACAGAGCTGCCTCAAGTCCTTCCATTCTTTCTCCCCAAAGGACTGCTTTTACAATATTCTTCTTGAGAGACCAGCATCATAACCCACCTGAGATATTACAGACCTGCCTTATCATATCAAGGGAGGGCGATTCCGAAATGCTTTGAGACACCTTTTAATTCTCCTTTCCGTGAACAGTCTCTTCCAATGTCTGGTTCACACTTTAAGGCATGAATTGACCCTAATTTCCTCAACTATGGGCTGGCTTTACACAGCACACTGAGATGCAAACCACATTTTATAAACCTGAAGAGCTGCTTTGACCTGGCTTAATGGTTGCAGATCAGCACATCCTGGGAACCGCCCTGACGGTTTACGTATCATTGGATAATTTCTTTTTGTTTTTCGTTTACGCTGGTTTTGTGCTTCAATGTATTCACTGAGCAAATGGAAACACAGGTGAAATACACTTTTTTTGTGAAGTGTTACCTAAATTCTGCAGGAAAGTTGATCAACCCTGGCTAGGCGGAGTTGGGGAACCCTTCACACAAAACAGCCCAAATGAACGTATTGGTTTGTTTCAATGAGTTAAGGCACTAGAAATTGAGAGTTAATAATTTCTAGTCCCAATTAGACAGCATACTAAAAAGCAGAGACATCACCTTGCCAACAAAAGTGCATATAGTCAAGGCCATGGTTTTCCCAGTTGCAATGTAGGGCTGTGAAAGTTGGACCATAAGAAAAGCCAAGTGCAAAAGAATGGAGGCCTTTGAACTCTGGTGCCGGAGAAAACTCCTGCGAGTCCCCTGGATTGCAAGGCGATCAAATCGGTCAGTCCTGGAGGAGATCAACCCTGACTGCTCTTGAGAAGGAAGGCCAGATCCTGAAGTTGAAACTCAAGTCCTTTGGCCACTGAATGAGAAGGAAGGACTCACTGGAGAAGAGCCTGATGCAGGGAAAGATGGAGGGCAAGAGAAGAAGGGGACAACAGAGAATGAGGTGGCTGGATGGAGTCCCTGAAGCAGGAGGCGTGAGCTTCAATGGACTCCAGAAGATGGTAGAGGACAGGAAGGCCTGGAGGAACGTTGTCCCTGGGGTCGCGATGGGTCGGACACGACTTCGCAACTAACAACAACAACAAAAGTCCCATCTTGGCATGAAAGCCGGCTGGGTGAGTTTTAGCCAATCCCTCTCTCTCAGTCTAACCCACCTCACAGGGTTATTGTGGTGGCAAAAATAAGAGGAGGAAGGTGTATTAGATAAGTTCACTGCCTTGACTTCTTTATAAAAATAATAAAGGTGAGATATAAGTAAGTCCTCCCAAGTTGCACAAAACAATCTCTCTTCTGCAGGTTCTAAAGCATCCATGATGTCTCCTGCAGCTCCATCTGTTTCACAACCCACAATTCAGTTCTGGAAGACCCTATTGTCTCTCTCCCACCCCCCAACATCCAAGCTTCATCCTGACACATCTCTGAACAAAGTTAAAACAGGTATCAACCCTCATCCCTTAAAACCTTCGCTGTGTCCCGGGCTAATGCTGGTCCTAACTTTCACTCATCAGCTGCTGTTTTTAATTTCGCACTTAGTAATGCAACATGAGCCACGCTGCAGATGCTTACAAGGCAGCTTTCATAATAGACAGCTGAAGCAGTGGACAGTGGCTTATTATATACGTATTTTACTTAAAGCTCTTCTGACTGCCCATCTTTAAACAATTCCGGGTATCTCACAGCGGCTTAGCTGAAAGGATCCCTGGCAGAAGACTCTGCCACCTCAGCCGCCCAAACGAGAACCCAAGACTGATGGGTAGGAGATATCTTGGGAGGTCATCCAGACTGACCCCTTGTGTAGTGTAGGGATGTACTTCTATAGCATCTCCAGCAGGGGGCCATAAAGCTTTTCTGTAGATGCTTCCAGCAAAGAAGAGAAATTCATTATGGCACCAATTGCTTAACAAGCAGTCTTATACTAACCCCAAAGGGAATGGCTGGAATATAAGTGATAAGCGGGGGGGGGGGGGGAGGTGTGGAGAGGCACACACACACAAAAAATCCAGTGGCTAAAAATCTTCCCATTTTCTGGATGGAAACTGAGTTTAAGGGAGCAACATTGCCTGGAAGCTGCAGGGACACTTCCATCAGGAGAGGTTGGACAGGATGTCATTTAGATCCACCTTGCAGGAATATGACCACTACTACTACTACTACTACTACTACTACTACTACTACTACTACTACTACTACTACTACGGGACTCACAAATGAAGACAAATATACGTGTTCCATCCAGGATAACACTGCAGGATCCAATCTGGGTCCAGTGGTGTTTGCCTTCCTTTCAAGCGTACATTCTAGTGTGAGAGAAGTCCACTAAGGATGGGCTCCAGCATGAGTCCCAAACTCAAGAGGACCCACCCAGATTGGATCCTGCACTTATTACTACTGTTCAGCGTGCCCTAATCTGATCATATGCCAATTTGGGGAGGTTTTTAGAAATGAGAGGACAGAAAAGAGCAGAACACTCTCCCGTTCAATTAATGGCATTTCTAAGTTACCGTTCCCCTTCCTGGAAGCGGTGGACTACAATTCCCATCACCATGCCAATCAAGGCAAGGGCTGGTTGAGAATGGGAGGGAGGGAGGGAGGAATCATACCAGCCCAAGGCTAGTCTTGAGGCACTGTTGCCCGCCCTGCTGGGGGTTCAACCACTGTAGACGTTCTCCTTCCATGGCTGCGGGGTCCTCCCCCCCCGGGCGCAATCTAACCAGCTGCTTTTTGGCCCCTGGTGGGGAGTTCCCGGCGAAGGGTCCGCACGCTTGAACCTGGTTAGGGAATTTGCCAGATCGCGGTGTCGAGGCATCCAATCGACGCACCCAAAACGCGAAAGCACCAACTAGCCGCCGGAGAAGCAAAAGCGGCAAACTACGCACCGCGTGCGAATACAGCCCTTCAAGCCTCCATCGACCGGCCTGCAAACTCCCCAACAATAAAAAAAAAAAAAGCGCAAAAACGAACAAAGAAAAAACCCAGGCTGGGTCCAGTTAGCCGGCGGGGAGCAGGTCGTGGGAATGTCAGCCACAATCGAGAACGCGCGGCAAATACTCAAGCGAGCAAAGTTCCTTCCAACTCGGCGAGCACACGGGGACGGTGTGTGTGTGTGTGTGTGTGTGTGTGTGTGTGTGTGTGTGTGTGTGTGTGTGTGTGTGTGTGATGAAGAAGCGGGGGAGGACGCAGCGGCGGAGAGTGGAACGTACGCTCCCCTCCCCCGTTTCAGTTCAGGTGTTTCCCCCCTCCCCTCCCCTTCCTGCCTCCCCTCCCCTTAAACGGAGGTGGATTCGAGGCTGGGTTGCTAAGCGAAGCCCACGCGCCCAGGCAGAGCGCGCCGGGCCCCCCCCGCCTCTCCAGATGTGCCTTCTCCACCGATGGGCAGAGGGAGGGAGGAGCGGGGAGGGGGCGTGCTACGCTGCCCGCCCCCTTTGGCAAAGAGGCGCGCACGTGCTATATTTGGCGAGCAGGCTCTGCCAACCCACCCGAGGTGTCCTCGCCGGCCCGAGGCGCCAGGAGGGGTGGATGCGTCACGACCGGCAGCCTGGTGCCCGACGGGGGACCCCCTCCTCCCTCTCCCCAGCCCGTCACTCGCCTGGGTCGCTCCGGCTCGCGGTTCCCCTCCTGGGCTGTCCCGTCCGCGCCTCTTCGGGCTCCCGACGGCGCCTCGGGGGTCGGTGGGCGCGCTCTCGGGCACTCCCGCCCCTCCGCCTGCCACCGCCACCACCCGACGGCCGGAGCGGAGTGGCTGGCGGGCGCGCGCCTCGGGGGGGGGATGGAGGGGGGCTCTCCCGGCTTGGCGCCGCCGCCGTCTCCCCTGTCGCCCTTTGGCAGCGCCGGCGGCGAAGCCCGCGGAGGTGCCTGCGGGACGGGGGACAGACCGGAGCGCAGCCGGCGAGCGGAGCTAGTGGGCGGGGAGGGGTGCTCTCCACGAAGAAGGCCCCTCCTTTCCTCTCCTTAGCAAGCAGGCGGAGTAGAGAGGGAGCCTCTGGCCACGTGCAGAGCGCAGCTGCTTCTGCACCACCCATCCTCCCCCGGGGTGGGGGGGACTGTTTCCTCGAGAGAGGACAAGGGATCGTCTGAAGAGGGGCAAGCGGGCAGTGCCAATCGAGAGGAACCCCAGGGCTGCGTAAGGGGGACCAGTCTTTCTCTCCTTTTCTGGGCAGTGAGGGTAGGATAAGCCATGCTGCGAAGCGCCTGGTAAAAATTCAGGATCTCTTAACAGGTTAAGGAGACCCGTGTTAATTTGGTGTAGGGATTTTGCGTTTCGGTATCGACCTGCATATTTGGCAAGAACTCTGGGAAAGAAATAGGAAACTCACCTTAGCTACCTCATAGAAAGAACATCTTTACAAGATGTTTCATAGATGGCATTTCCCACCCGCAAGGCTAGCCAAAATGGGTTCAAACATCTCACCCCTATGCAGGAAATGTTAAAACAGCAATAGGATCATATTACCATATGTGGTGGGAATGCCCAAAGTCTCGTGAGTATTGGAAAAGGACACGAAACTGGTTGAGGGATATATTAACACTGGACTTTAGAGTTACAACCTGAACTCTTCTTGTTGGGAATAACGACAGAAAACTACGACAAGGGAACAATCTACCTGCTAGCTAGGCTTGCTTTTGCGCAAAAATGGAAGAGCAAGGAAATTCCCGCAGAGGAAGAGTTAATACATAACATATTAGCGCGTGTGGAAATGGACAGGCTCACAATGATATTAAAAGACAAACGTGGATCAGTTTATTATGAAACCTGGGATAAATTTTACCGCTGGAGGAATTCGAAGAGGACGGTTGGGATTAAAGATAGAAATATATGTCATTTTAGAATACGTATTGTATATAAAACTTAGATGTATATGCAGAGATGAAGAATGGATTGTAAAAAGTGGAATAATCTGATAAGAATGTATATACTGGAATGTCACGTTAAATCCAATGTTTGTTTCTTTTTAACTGTATTATAAATAAAATTTTATTTTTTAAAAAAAAATCAGGATATTGGTTTATAATAACAGAAATCCCTCCCGGGCTTTAAAGGTCAGCGGAGAAAGTGGCTGAACATGGCAGGAGAGAAAGTGGAGCCCCGTTCAGCAGGCGAAATGAGGCTGAGCTTTTAAGGCATTAAGTAATGCCCTGGGTTCGAATGCTAAAACGTGTCGGGTCCACAAAGAAAACATTTGGAAAACCACAACTAGAAAAAGTAACAAGCCACCGCAAATGAAATAAAATAAAAAAATTCTTGCAAGAGGACATTTCTGCTATCCAAGTCCTGGAAACAGGAAAAAGTTTCCAATAGCTCCAATTATCAGGGTGAGAAGCAGTACAGGTGCTGTATGTGGGTGGTGTAAGTTGACTAGAAACCAGCCAGTAACTGTGCTTTTAAACCTGGATTTAGGGCCTTGTTTGTGACCTGTACGAATCTAGAGAGAGAGCAAGAGCTGAGGGAGCTGAGCCAGGGATGAAGTGCCTCTCTCGATGGTCCAGTTGCATTTCTAATGTCCAAGCTATTGATCCTGCACCACAGCTGGGCTGACCCTCGAAATACTAACCCAATGGGGGTGGCAAAGCTTTGTTCTGACAATTATGGCCGAAAAGCAACGGTTGGTACCAAACAAAGGATGCCCACTGCTCGAGCAGTCACTGCAGAAGTCTAATGGCTTCTTCAATGCCAGGGGAAATCATGTCCGGAGCCAGCATCTCCAACTGAAGCACTTTGCAGGGACTGCAAATGGATGGCTATTGATGTGCCTTCGATGCTGAGATTTTCTGAAGGCTGGAGAGTAGCTGGCGAGCATGGATGTGCCCATGATGGGCAGCACCCTCCCTTGGTATTGATTCTGGGGGCCAATCTACCTGACATCCATCTCTCTCTCTCTCTCTCTCTCTCTCTCTCTCTCTCTCTCTCTCTCTCTCTCTCTCTCTCTCTCTCTCTCTCTCTCTCTCTCTCTCTCTCCCTCCCTCCCTCTCTCTCTCTCTCTCTCTCTCTCTCCTTCCTTCCTTCCCTCTCTCTCTCCTTCCCTCCCTCTCTCTCTCCCTCCCTCCCCTCCCACCCTCTCTCTCTCTCCCCCTACTTGTCTGTTTCTGTCTTATCTATCTATCTATCTATCTATCTATCTATCTATCTATCTATCTATCTATCTATCTATCTATCTATCTATCTACCTTTCCATCTATCCACCTTTCCATCTATCCCCTTTTCCATCTTTCCATCTATCCATTTCCTATCTATCTATCTATCTATCTATCTATCTATCTATCTATCCATTTTCTATCTATCTATCTATCTATCTATCTATCTATCTATCTATCTATCTATCTATCTATCTATCTATCTATCTATCTATCTATCTATCTCACAAAAGAGAAACCAGGCATTTGAACACTTTCAAAGCGGCTGCCTTAGAAGGAATGCATACAGACAAAATAAGCTCTGCTGATCTGTGTATAATTTTTTAATCAGAACCCCGAGATCTGTTTTGGTTTCTTGTTCTTCTTAATGAATCAGTGTTTTCAACTGGATGGTCATCATATTCCAGAAACCTAATTAATCACCATCAGCCCAGGCCCCTTCATTATGTATGCAAAATTATTACATTTCTATTGGATTAATAATAGCATTAATATTACATGACGTTATATATTACTTTAAACTTTCATTCAGTTTCATGAGTTTGAGGAGATTCATTTTGGTCAAAAGGGCATAGAAATTCATTCAAATATTGTACACTGCCTGAAGCTAGTTACAGAGAAGACCTTGCCTCTTAAAATCTGTGTTTTGAAGAAATTATTGTATTTGTATTTTATTTATTTATTTTTTATTTTATTAAATTTCTATATTTGTATTTGTACCTGTCTCTGATTAATGAATGTTAAAATTTGATTCAAGAGGGCGGGAGTAAGGAAAATAAAAAGAGGAAGGGAGGGAGGAAGGAAGGAAAGAGGGGAGGGGAGGGAAGAGAAAGGAAGGAATAAAAAGGGAGGGAGGGAGGGAGGAGAAAAAGAAAAAACAGAGAGAAGGAGGGAAGAAGGATTTTTTAAAAATTTATTTATTATTAAATTTCTATACCGCCCCTCTCCCGAAGGACTCAGGGCGGTGTACAGCCTTAAAATTTAAAAAAACAAACATATAAATGTACAAAATTAAAATATTTAAAAATAAATTAAACAAATTAGGCCATAAAATCCCATATAAAACCCAATATGTGCGGATCCTAAAATCCTAAAAGGATCAAAGGAAAGAAGGAAAGAGAAGGGAGACTTCCCCATTTTGTAAACTATTTCCATCAAACAAGGACTTTAGTGCAAGGCTGTTAAAAATCAAACCAACATAATACATCTAGCAAATATTGATTTTACACTTACCAGGCTTCTGTCTCCTGGATATCAAATTTTAGATTCTGCATTTTTGGGGGGTGGAAGTGTCTTTTCTTTCCTTTGTAAAACTCCACAAGGTATCTAAAGAGATCATTATTATCATCACTCACAAATCTGGCCACTTCACCACTCACTTTTTAGCATGCCAGATAACTTAGGACTTCTCAGCCCGAGGACCAATATAATACATTGTTGTGAGCCGCCCCGAGTCCTGGGAGAGGGGCGGCATACAAATTTAATTAATAAATAATAATAAATAAATTTATAGAGGAAGCCTCTCTTGTCACAAACAGTAGCTTTTCTGTTTCCTATTTTTCACATGGAATATATAAATAAGAAGACCCAGCAACACTAATTAAGCAAGAAGGATTCCCCCACCCCCCAGAAAAAAACACTAGTTCACAATCTTCACATTTTTAAGGGCTTAAAAAGTTGGTTGTTCCTATTTTATTTTTTGTTTTTTTGTTTCCCCAAATGCAAGTAGGGAGACTAAGATAGACATAAATTGTCCTCCCCCCCCCAGTTGTTGTTATCTCCTGTTTAACAGCTGCTCCGTTGGCCTCCCTCTAATGCCAAAGCAAGACCTTACCAAAACAACAGCTAGGAAAAAGACATCTTGACTGGAGCCTTAAGTAAATATTCTGAATACCTGCTCTTGATGGCTCAGTTTAGAATTCTTGTTATGAATTACACCAAGGATAACAACAGGAGGGAAAGCAGAGGAGGAGATAGGAATTCACTTACTGTACTAAACTGTGGAGACACAGAGATAAGGACAGTTAAGGTGGAACTCCGTTTTAATGTTTCTCCAAAGTTGCTCTCAATATCCGATTTGAAGCTCCCTGAAGTCTTTCAAGAAGTGTCTTTTCTTCTTTCTTTCCCTCCCACTGAAAAAGTTGCTCTATCTACGCTGAACTCTGCCTTTCTCTTAGAAAAGTTGTATTATCGCTTCAAGCACATATAAGAGCTTGAAGAATATACAAGTAATCCTTACAAGGATTGGCCATTTGAAGTTACAATGAAAAAAGTAACTTGGACATCAAGTCAGGTACATATTATCATATATGGTGGACCTGTTTTAAAGCAAAAAAGTACCGGACAGGAATAGACCCTTGGCTAGAAAAGATGTTGGGAAAACATGTAGATTTTAAACTTGAACTTTTTTTTAACTAGGTATAATGCCAGAAAAAGATGGATAAACAAAGTCTACACTTGATTTTACATGTGATAACAGCGGCTAGAATCATACTGGGAAAAGGAAGACATACCACCAGAGGAAGAAATAATTAACAAAATGCTAAAATGTGCGGAAATGGACAGATTTATTCTGAGGTCGAAAGGAAAAGAAGAAACAGAATACTTTCAAACTTGGGACTTATTTGATCAATGGCTGGAGAAAAGAATAAAGGATTAGGAATTAAATTTGTGTTAGTCAATGATAAACTCAGACAACACGTTTGTTGAATAAGTACTGTTGAACTGTATGGAAAAAAATCAATAAAAACTTTACAAAAAAAAGGAAGGAAAAAAAAAGGGACTTAATGACCAACCAACAGGTACCGGTATGTATTTGTGACCACTGCAGTATCTCGAGGTCACGTGACCCCCATTTGCAATCTTCCCAACCGGCATCCACGGAGCAAAGACAATGGGGAAAGATGGATTTGCTTAGCAGCCATGTGATTCCCTTAAAAAGTGCAGCTGCAAAGCAGGTCATAAAGTTTGGGAATAAATCACTTAGCCACCGCTTAGCAAAGGAAATCCTGGTCTGAATTAACGGCTGCAGATCAAGAATTACTTGAATGTGTCAGCAAGCTAAGTGTAAAGATAATGAAAAATAAGGAGAAAGGATAAGACCCTCCCTAATGGTAGATGTTTTAATAGTTCTTATATTGTTCTTACATTTCCTCTTGGGAACTCTTTTTGTTTGGTCTTTCTTTAGATTCCAGCCATAGTTCTTTGAGTTAGTCTCAAAGGTGTTTTTTTTTTCCCAAAGGCAACTGGACTGTTTTTTTTTTCCTTTCAGGAAGAGTTTTCGCTTCTCATCCAAGAAGCTTCATCAGTTCTGGCAGGATGGCCTATTCCTCAAAAAAAAAAAAAAAACACCAAAAAAACAACAACAGTCCAGTTGCCTTTGGAAAAAGCACCTTTGGGACAAATGTGACCTGGATGTCTGGGAAACTCCACAGACATTCTTGCACTTAGGTTATTCCAAGAAGGAGTACCAGGTCCAGAGTCACCCCATCAATTTCCTCAGTCCAATGAAGACTTGCATTTCACTGCCTACAGAATCAAGCTTCTGATTGTTCAGACACTATTGGAAAACTACGGGATGGCAGGAATAAGGGAAGAGGAACAAAATCTCCCGTTTTCTTTCCTTTTTCAAAAGCAGCTGTTTATGACAGGAGGAGATTATTGTCCATTTGTTGGGGAAAGGAAACGCATCTGCCATTTTTTTTTTTAAAAAAGCACAACTTCTCCTCCGTAAGGCCACCTCCCCAGATATTAAAGGAGGAGATGCAATGAATCGAACGCTATCTGACCTCAGCTCAGACAAATCCTTTGCTTTGCTCCAGAGTTCTCCGCATGCCTGCTTACGTGGCAACCTGAAGCGGGCAAATTCTTAACAAGTTATTTATTTCTCCAAGCACATCTGAGTCATGGCAAATGGAAATTTTGGCACATTCTTAACACATGCCACTGATTTCTCAAATCATGCTTGAGTCACCTGTCAGGATAGAAAGAGGCCTAACGGTAAAGCGACTTAACGGTTCAGGAGCTGAAAAGGAAGAGACAAGATCAAAAACATTAAATGCACATTTTTGGGGGGGGGGTTCCTGTTCAACAACATGAGGCTTAGCCCAACTGAAGGGCAAAAAAGAAAAAAAAAGAGTATTCAGACGATATCAGCTGATTAGGGATATTCTGGAAGGGAAAGAACCTTTATTTATGGCATTTATTGCTTTTGTAGTATTGCTCAGGAGATGGACAAAACCAGGTAGGGTTTACGGCAGAGAGGCTGAAATAATTTGGCTGGCTTAACCAGGGAAATGAGAGAGAAATAAATATTTATTGCATCGTTCCCAGCCTTGAGAGCAGGTTATAAAAGCATCTGTTATGCTCGGTGCATATGGCAGTCACTTACGCATTGCCGAAAGAGAGGTAAGACGCTGGCCCTCCCCAAGAGGAGACCTATTTGCATGAAATATGCGACTTGATGTGCATTGCTGCAAAGAGTGAAAAATGGTCACCTTGGTAAAACCAAGCAAGTTGGATCAACCATGCGCATTCCCACTCTGGGCGTTAACTTCTGATTAAATTCACAGCACATGGACAGATTCAAGGATAGCTTCAGCTGGGAAATTGTGAGCATCCTAGATCAAGCCGAGTCTAAAAATGCTGGAGAGTTCCTTGAAGCCTGGCGCTCAAACAAATCAGCTCTCAACGGATAGATAGAGATAAACAACGTCTACACACTTCTCGAAAGAGGCAGTCAAAAAGCCCAAACTGAAACTAAAAGGCTAGCCAGCAATCAACATCCAGATGAGAAGAGATTAACACCAAGATGAACACTAGACCAAACATTTCTATGCCGCCCTGAGTTCTCCGGAATAGGGCGGCATAGAAATCGAATAAATAATAATAATAATAATAATAATAATAATAAATAATACCCCTATCGAGGAACTACCAACTCAAACAATCAAACCTAATCAAAGATCCATCACCACAAACAACACTGACAGTCCAAGCCACTGATACACAGATTGAGCGCAAACCCCTCTCCCTTCTAGCACTGATGATGTTACCTAGTTGGGTGATGAAATGTCTGCAAGAAAACAGCCAATCTCTAGAGAGCACTAATGATGACCTCCTCCTCCCACCCCATTCCCTTCTAGCACTGATGATGTTACCTAGTTGGGTAATGAAACGTCTGCAAGAAAATCAAGCTCAGAGAGCGTCAAGAACTGCACAGTTCAACCTTAAACTTTTTTATTCTCTTCTGTCAGATTTCTTCTACATTTTATCTTGGAAGCTGGACACAACCTTGATGCCCAGTATAGTATAAGATGGCATTGGTTTTAATGGATCCTTGGCATAATATTTTACAATGCTGTCTTATTTGTCTGGCTAGTTTTGCTCTTTTAATCCTATTTACCTCTGGTAGGTTTATAAGATGCTCAGAATCATTTATGATCGGAACAAAATATAAGCCAAATGAAATAAATTAAAATAAATCTTTGTGCTCTTCCAAGCTCTGGAAATTGCACCATGAAAAAAAAAATTTCATCAGGAAACTGATAAACCTTAGACATGCAGTTGCAAAATTATATTAGCTTCCAAATAGATTATCTGACTGAAAGGGTTTTTTTTGAAAGTCCACGAAGCCTCTAGAAACAGAATTCCCAGTTCTACCTGCTCAGCACAATTTTATCACAACACGGCCGTATTCACAAATTTTGTGCTTCCTTCAAACAATAAGACCAGAACACCAAAGTCGCATTATAAAAACCAGAATGTTTTTGCTTATTTTAAAAATTCTTCTCTCAGGGAATAACCTTTTTTTTTTTTAGCAGAAGACTGTGTGAAGTAGTGGCCTAAAATATAGAGTGTTCCAAAAGACAGCATGTTTACCCAAAGCTTAAGTGCTGGAAGATTTTTTCATCTGTAAGCTGCAGATGTTGATCTTATTGTTGCTAAATCCTTAAAGGGATGGCTGAAAGAGTTGGGTTGTTTAGCCTGAGGAAGAGAGAGTGTGAGGATAACACGGAAGAGCAGTCACCATTAAGCTCTTGAGATATCTGCAGGGGTGGCACGTAGAAGAGAGAATAAGTATGTTGTTATAAAGAAGAAAGATGGAAATTGGTTGAACTCTAGAAGGAACTTTTCAGTGGTCGTGGGGACAAAGTCACAGGATTTGTAAAGAAATGTTGTCAAGGGAAGCACTTAAACAACAGGTAGAAGAGACTAAAAGGCTATCCTGCTCAAGCAGGACATTTCTCCTTAGTTCTAGGTTGCTTCTCTCTTCGATGATGCATCCATTACCTCTTGTCCTGCCATTAGACTCTCTGAGAATAAAAGTGACTCCCCCAGGATCTTCTTGGAGAATGTTCCACCCTTCATCACCTAATGTTCTCCACCAATTGCTCTACACCTTATTCCCCTCCCCCCAAAAGAATTTCCCACAAGGAAGGCAATTCTCTTTGACTTGGAATCTCAACAGTGTGGTATGAGTGGTTGAGGGAGCTAGGTATGTCTAGTTATCAAAAAGAAGGATGAAGGGGGACATGATAACTGTCTTCTGGTACTTGAGGGTCTCGCACAGAGATGAGTGGGTTGACTTATTCTCCAAAGGACAGGACAGGAAGTAATGGGTGGAAGCTTGTTAAGGAGTGGTCCAACCTAGAAGTTAGGAGAAATTTTGTGACAGCGAGAACAATTAACCAGTGGAACAGCTTGCCCTTCAGAAGTTGTGAGTGCTCCATCACTGGAGGCTTTCAAGAAGAGGTTGGACCTCCCTTTTTCCAGAATGGTATAAGGTCTCCTGCCTTGAGCAGGGGGTTGGATAGAAGGTCCCTTCCAACCCTATGATTCTATGTTTTATGTATTTGTAGACCAGATGACCTGGATGTCATTGCTTGCAATGCAATCCTTGGCTCTGTTTGGAGACCGAAGGCCAGGCTAGAAATACCGACTTATTTTTTCCGTTCCTTTGCAGATGGCCTTTTCTCCGTAAGCAAGAAGTGTCTTAATCCACGTCACTCACTGGAGTGTCTAATCTTGGCAGTGTCATCTTTCTTGCAAGTGGCAGATCCTGTCGGCTCCGTATCCTCGGGGGTTGCTTCAGAGGCAGTTGGTCTTGGGGCGCTTTTACTTTTTTCATGTTTTAATCTTGTGATTAGTTACGCGATGCCAACTGCTTTATCCCTGTCAGGAGACACAAACTGATATCAGCTGAATTATCTGCTCAGGTTCAACTGACTCATCTGGAATTCAGAGCAGTGACAATTCCTGACAGGGAGCCAAGCCCAAGTGCAAGTTGAAAGGGGAAAGCCAAGAATGGAAGAAGGCATTTGATTTTGATTTCCAGAATCTTTACATTAAAAAAAAACCCTTCTCAGCCTTATGAGTGATCCCTATCTTCCTCGATTGTGGATCCTTTACTAGAAACCTAGCAGTTTGAGGGTTTTGTGCAGGATCTTAGCTGTTCCTAGCACTCCAGGGTGCTCTGGCAGAGATTTCTGATGTCTTTCTTGGGATCTCATGAAGCCAATATTTGTATATTTCAAAGACAAATTTGTGCTCTCCCATTTGTGTAGCAAATAAAACCCACAAAACAAAGCCCTGTCAAAATTCCTGCATGCATCAGTGACACTCACAAACTAGCTAGACACTTTTTGGCGAAGCATACTGTGGCTGTTGGACTCTACAATGGGAAGTTACAATGTGTGGTGAAACCCACAAAACTAAGTGCAGCCTGGTTCAAGTGAGACGTTGAGTGAACAAAACTGCAAAACAAATCCGTGTGGGGGTCCCGACGTGGCGTTCCCAATTCACTTTTGTAGATGACTCCTTTGAACGTAGAACAGCCAAGCAAAATTCAGAGAAGTGTGGAACGGGATAAATAATTAGCTCCCTGTTGATTAAGGTAAGTTCATTACAAAGAAGCTTTAATGTAATCTCATTGCCTTGTTTATAGAATGGAGCTTTCCGTTGGTGCAGAAGCACCTGTTTTATGATGTTGAGAGTCCCAGATTGGTGTCCTTGGCATCAGCAGACATCTGGAGATGCTTGAGGCACCTTGAATGGATATTTGGATGGCTGTCTTGAGAGGATGAGAGAGGCCCACAGGTTGTGCCCCTGACCAAATAAAAACCATGCAAGGATTCAGCTTTTCAGCCTTGTTCTTTAGGTGGTCTCTTCAGACATGTTCCTGTTGGGCACTTAATCTAGCATCTTCTTTTCTACATGGTCTACAGGCCATGCCTGATTGTTGTCACCCTCGCCGATAAGAAACAATACTACAAAATTACGGAGAATGTCATCTCGGCTTCTTTCATGCTCACCAGGGCAGTGAGTAGCCCAACCACATCCTCTAACAGTGTATTATTTCATTGTAGGTACCCAGACTTTCTTCGGTTTGATGCCAGGTCTGTCTTCTTGAATCCCAGCCAGAGTAAATAACACAGACATAACCTTGTTCCAGAAAGCAAAAACGAGGCCAGAAAAACTCAGATCACTTTCCCAGTGGAAGTTAATGCCTGCAGAAGCAACTCCCTCCCCCAATTGTTTTTATCTGCATGTCTTTTTCTATTCCCCCAAACTGGTAAATTGGAAATAAAATATGCATTCTAACTTGAAACATACAATGATGCTCTGAATATGTTTACCACCGACACCATTCCATCATTTCAGTATTCTAGGGAGACGTCAGTTTACCGGTAAAATAAAATACTTAAGTAAAATAACACTAACAGTAAAATAATACTAACACTAACACTAATACCACTAAATAGGTAAAATGCCAATCGAATCAGGTAAATTATATGGAGTGGATGAATATCCTAAATTTTAAAGTTTTGGGAGATATCTGTTTGAGCAATTTTTTTTAAAAAAAAGTTTGTGCTAAAATGGCATGCATTTTGATGCCTGTTTACTCAAAGGTATATATTTTTTGGGTGGGGGTGTATGTGTGCATAGTGTTGCGTGTGTGTGGTTCGTGTGTGGTTTTCTTTTTTATATATACACATAGACAAGGTTCTGATAACATTTCAGAGACTGAATAAATCTTCCTTGTCATGCAAGGTGAAGAAATGTTTTCCCTGTTTGTGTAAAATGTGAGGTCGGATTTCGTTCTCCGTCCCAAAGCAAGAAGCCATCTCACAGATAAGATGCCACTGGCAGTGCCTACCAGCGCATTATTAAAAATAGACGTGGTGGAAAGAGAATCTGCTGAGTGCAGGGAGGAGGGGTCTGCAGAAGGCCACTAAAGAGAGGGCCAGCCAACAACAACCCCCCTCCCCATACTACTCCGATCACCGGATCCAATTAGCAGGGCCGTGATCAGCTGGCACACCACGAGGGTAGCCTTCTGCTGGGAGTGTGAAACTGGCTTGAGCGTCAGAAGGGAAAACTGAGCAATTAAAACCAGCATTTCTGTGCTCCCTGCTGCTGCATTGCTAAGAAATGTGTTGGAGCCTGGGAGCTTAGCCTGTCAATCAGTCCTTCTCCTGCTCTGAAGGGAAGAGAGAGAGAGAGAGAGAGAGAGAGAGAGAGAGAGAGAGAGAGAGAGAGAGAGAGAGAGAGAGAGAGAGAGAGAGAGAGAGAGAGAGAGAGAGAGAGAGAGAGAGAGAGAGAGAGAGAGAGAGAGAGAATGGCTTTCTTTTAAAAGAGAAAACCCCACAAATGAACGGGAATTCCAGATGCTTGTGAGATGAGAAAAAGAACAGCGCGAGAGTTTTAAGACTTTTAGCAGAGGCTGTGGATTCTTTGCACAAAAAAGTACCTTTGATTATGATTTCCAATTTTATTTAAGGATCAGAAAAACCTCAGTGGTGACCACCCTAAACTGGTATTACTTGGGATGAGAAAGTAGCCAGATCAGATTGGATTAGTCCTACTGGGAAACTGCTTAGGAATTCCAGGGCTGCTGACTAGTTCCAGAAGCTGGAAAAGATCTCAGGAAAAGGCAATGCAAGCTGTTCTGTATGATCCATAAAACTCCGTGGACATATCTGTGAGGTTGAGATAGGTTGAACGTGAGCTGTATTATTATATTATTCTTGTTACACACACACAAAACCATCTGAAGTTACAGCTGCCAGTTCTTTAGCTTCATTTGCATGAATATCTTTCCAACAATCTAGGAGGCCAGCATAGCACATATGCGGATCCAAGTATGTGGCCTTTTGCAACCAACAGATGGAAAGTTTGTCAATGTATACATTTTCTAAGTGCTGTCCAAGATTTGGGTAAGGCACCCAGTGTGCCGATAGCCACTGGGACCGCCATGGATAGTTTATGCCATAATCTTTCAACTTTGATTTTCAGATCTTGATGCTTTGTGATCTCCATTTTATTTATTTATTTTGCCTTCTTTTGTACTGGTAATGCCACATCAATTATTCTCATTTTCTTCTTTTCAACCATAGCTAAATCTGTTGTGTTATGCGCCAAGACTTTATTAGGCTCTATTCAGAAATCCCACACTATTTCAACTTGCTCGTTTTTTTATTACTTTTTCAAGTCTATATGTTCCCACCAGTTTTTCACTAATAGCACGTGATAATTTTTACCGATGCTCCAGTGAATCATTTTGTGACTCTCGTTTGCCATCACTTTCTACAATCTTCTTGCATGAGCTGAGCGTGTTATGTACGGTTTCTTCTGTTTCGTTTCACAATCCGCCTTATTGGGATGTTTTGTTGTGCAGTCAGCCAGATGTTTAGGCTGGATTTGGCATTTTGTCCACCACCCGTCAAATCTTTCACAAGGGCAAGCAGATATTGCTGTTTTAATGGTAGCGAAACTATTGTCACAGGATGTAAGTTGTTTCAAGTAAAGCTGCCTTTTGCAATTGACTGATGGTGGTTTTTGTTAATGTTAATGGTGTTCAAGCGTTCCAAATGTTTGCCTGACTTTGCAGGTTTCCGGTTTGCAGTGTGGGTCTGTTGAATATTTCATGCAATATTCATTACTGCGTTCATTCCGGGCCTTGAGTGAAAAAAGCAATCGCTCGAATCAATAACAACCTGCTTAGGATGAGTCCAATTCCAAATCTCCTGGGCAGATTTACATATCCAAATGTGTCATCCTTTTTTTTTTTTTTTTTAAATGACACTTGGCTTCCATTAAGCAGCTTATCCTTAATCTTCCAGCCGGAGGCGAGAGGCAAATGAAGAAGCTGATCTTGGAATCCTTGTCACTAAAGATCTAGTGACCGTCCTCTGAAAGGTTCAGGATGGATGGCAAACATGTGGATTTGTGTTTGTGTGTGTGTGTGAGAGAGAGAGAGAGAGAGAGAAAGAGAGAGAGGATTATGTGTCAGTTGAATGTGGAGGTTGCACAAAATCAACTTGGATATGTACAATTCATCTCCTTTTAGTAACACAGACATGGGACAGTGCTGCTTTATTAGGTTTAAAAAATAAAATAAAATAAAGAGGGGCATGGAATTATGTCTGGTAAGCCCTTACTAGGGCCCCCATTGTTAGAACGGGTTGGCTGTCCATCTGGAAGCATTTTGCTTATCTGCAAAAGGAGGGAATTGCCTGCTGCTGGTTTGGACGCTACAGAGCAGGGGGTCTTCAAACTTGGCCCTTTTATGACTTGTGGACCTTCCTAAGGTCTTTTCCGCAGCATCAAAGCAATAATAAATAATAAATATTCTTAAAGAATAACTGAAGTGCACAGTAACTTGACAACCGCACCCAATCAGGAAGGACATGGAGCCAACGTGCCTCTTTAGAGTCTTCCCTCTGGGAAAATGGATGCCCCATTCAACGTTTTCCACTTCCTGTTCGTGATAGATTAATGCTTAATGCCTCCATCCTCCATCAAAAAGGGGGATAATCTACCCCCATGGCTTTAAGAGGCATTTTTAGCACGATTCCCTTTAATCGAGGTGGCGATAGCAACCAGATTAATCCCCGAGAAAGCTGCTGGCTTTCTCCAATGGAAGTCTCTGTTTCGCCCATCTCATCTGCCTTCTGCTTTTGCAGAGATGAGCAGTGGGTAAGGATCCAGGGGGCATCTCAAAGAGAAAGCATTTTATTTTCCCTCCTAAAAAAACAACCAGACAAACAAACGCTGATGTAGATAAACAAGATTCTAGACAGCAAAAATGAAAACCGCTTACCCCACAATTCAGGAAAATGGTATCAGTTCTGACAAGCAGGGATGCAATTCAAGAGAAGGATCAAAGGAGAGCGTTCAGCCCAATTTCTGGAAAAGTTATTTTTGGGCCTGGGAATCTTCTCTAGGGTTGTCAGAATCTCCTATATTTGAAAAAGAAAAGAAAAAAGACTTGAGATACAGCAGCAGAACATATGGTTTCTACAGAGAAAGATAAAACAACAACAACAACAACAACCAGTTGGAAGTTCAGCTTCTCCAACCAGGGTGAATTACCCCAAACTGGATAAAAGTGACACGTGAATCTATTACCATCACAAAAGAGACACCTGAATTGGCTTAAAAGTTTGCCACATGTGTTATTATTATTATTATTATTATCATCATCATCATCATCATCATCATTATTATTATTATTATTATTATTATTATTATTATTATTATTATTATTATTATTATTATTATTATTATTATTATTATTATTATTATTATTTATATTAGATTTCTATGCCGCCCTATTCCAAGAACTCAGGGCGGCTTACAACATGGATACTCACATGAAGAAATCTGACATTAAAATACATTGTAAAACCCCTTAATTAAAAACCAATCATCCAAAGACAGACATGCAAACAAACATACACTGGCTGGGGCAAGGTGTTAACTGCCCCAGGCCTGTCGGCAAAGATGTGTCTTCAATAATTTGCGAAAGGCGGAGAGGGTGGGGGCAATACGTATTAAAATATATTTGAAAGTCTTCCAAGATTTTCCTATTAAGGACAAAAACAGATGAAGTTATAGTGGTAATTTATTGAAATGATATAAAAATTATTAAAAATATAAAATTATTAAAAATATAAAAATCAGTCAGAGGTATAGTCTTATAATATAGGTGGTCCTTGGATTATGACCATTTCATCAGCAACTGTTTGAAATTATGGCAATGCTGAAGTTATGACCAGGATTCCAAGTCGGATAAGACTTTCCGATAAGCAGTTTGGGATAATGACGGGAAAGGTTTGGGAAGTGCTTCTCTAAAGGCAGACCAGGAGTGGAAAATTGGTGTACCTCATTCACAATGAATTCCCCTACTCCTCATCCAGACTTTCATTATGCAGTTGCAAAAATCTGAATGACCACAGGGTGAGAGCAAAGCAGTGTGATTCTACAGCTCTTTGCTGCCATCTAGTGCTTGCATTAAACTTTGCAGTCCAAAAGTTCTGATAGCCCTAACCTCATCTTTCCTTAAATTTAGACCAAAGATATAGGCATGAAAAAAATTCTCCCATGCAAATGCATTCATCTTTATTTTATTTATTTATTGATTTAGAAAATTTATATAGCTGGCTACTCACCCACAGTGACTCTAGGCGGCTTACAAACAATAAAAACACCGTTTAATTTTTTTTTTTTAAAAAGTAGTTGGATGAAACTTTTGCAGTGGTTGCAGTATCTGGCCAAACTCAATTACTTAATATGGGATGGGAAGCAATCTGAGGGGTATAGGCTGGACAAGAAGGAAGGAAGGAAGGAAGGAAGGAAGGAAGGAAGGAAGGAAGGAAGGAAGGAAGAAAGAAAGAAAGAAAGAAAGAAAGAAAGAAAGAAAGAAAGAAAGAAAGAAAGAAAGAAAGAAAGAAAGAAAGAAAGAAAATCCTAGAAGGTAGCAGTGGCAAATCCCTTCTGTAACATTGGCAAAAAAACCCAACACGATGCTTCTATTAAATTTTCAGGAGTTGAGTGACGTGTATGAATAAATGAATGCTTTATTATCTTTGAGCAATCATCCATTAGTGGTCTGTGCTTCACTTTAATAAGCAGCCTGGTGAGGATTTGTTTGCTTTTTCTGCTTTGGGTTCGTGAAACTCAGGAGCAAGCAGTTCTTTGCTGTTTCTTTTCCCACCTGTTTTCCCCAAGGTCTGAGTTTTCTCTATCCAGGAAAATGGCTATAGTGCTCAGCTCCTTCATTTGCTAACATCTTCTGGAAAGCTTTGAAGATGAAAAGAGTCTGTGTGAGGTGTTAGCCACCTTTCATGGTTTATTCATGGACTTTTAAAATATGTAGGATAGTGGGATGAAGAGAAAGGGAGAGAAAAAAAACACAGTTGCACCATTTCCCCAGATAATTCTGCAAGGTCCTGGTGGACAGTTGTATGCCACTCAGATTTACTCCTGTGAGATGGGAGGTCATACATATTTGATACCGGTAGATGATAGATAATGAATAGATAGACGATGGATGGATGGATGGAGATAGAGATAGAGATAGAGATAGAGATAAAGATAGAGATAGAGATAGAGATAGAGATAGAGATAGAGATAGAGATAGAGATAGAGATAGAGATAGAGATAGAGATAGAGATAGATAGATAGATAGATAGAGATAGAGATAATCGATAGATGATAGATAGATGATAGATGATAGAGATAGATAGAGAGATGATAGATAGATAGAGATAGACAGACAGACAGACAGATAGAGCTTTCATTTATATGGATGCATTTACCAAATTGTCTGTCTGTCTGTCTGTCTGTCTGTCTGTCTGTCTGTCTGTCTGTCTGTCTGTCTGTCTGTCTGTCTATCTATCTATCTATCTATCTATCTATCTATCTATCTATCTATCTATCTATCTATCTATCTATCTATCTATCTATCTATCTATCTTATCATCAATCTACCTAAGAGCCATGGGTGCACAGTAGTTACAATGCAGTATTGCAGTATTGTGAAGGATTGATCGTAAAGTTATTTTTTCATTACCGTCATAACGGCAAATGGTTGCTAAAGAGACAGTCATTAACAAGAATTAGCTGCAAGTTCACATTGGGCAGTGTTAGTTTGAACTGGGCCTGTTTGACATGGTGAGGTTTATCTGTGTCCTCAGGGTCACCTGAGTAGTGCAAATGTGTGTGGAGCCTTCTTGGAACATCACAGATAAACCTCCAAGTGGCCTCAACGACTCTCTAAAAGGATGCAAATGACCAGCGGTGTGCGAGGAGTAAAAATCCTTCCATTCCCCACCATCTAATCAGAGCTGAAGAAGCTTCTTGGATGAGAAGCGAAACATCTTCAAAGAAAAACAAGGAAGTCCAGTTGCCTCTTGGGACAACCATGACTTGGAGAACTGAGAACCTCCATAGACAAGATGAGATGTTCCCATTTGTCTCGTCCACCCTTCCTTCCCTCTCTTTTACAAATCACTAACTAATAATAAATACACGGAGGGTGCACAGCTGCCTACTGGCTGGAGGTATGTACTATGTGGCACGTAGTTTGGAAGCAAGATCTATAAAGAATGGAATTAACTGTAGAACTGAGCTATAATTTTCATTAGTGTGACATCTAAGTTAGCTCTTTCCCTTCTGTTCCTGTCTAAACAGTCAAGACAAATTATGATCCGGGACATCATCTGTCACTAAACAACTGAATCTTAATGGGAGCTTTTGGGAGGCAACTGAACCTGCTGTTTCTGTCTTTGTACAAGAGAGGACTTAGGAGCATCTTCCCTAATTTGCACAAACCCTCAGCATATATATATATATATATATATATATATATGTATATATATATATATATATGTATATATATATATATATATATATATATATATATGTATATATATATATATATATGTATATATATGTGTATATATATATATATATATATGTGTGTGTGTGTGTGTGTGTGTGTGTGTGTGTGTGTGTGTGTGTCAAGTGGTTATTTTTTAGATTGCACCCTGTAAACCCAAATATGGGAGGAAGAAATCATTCTTTCCTTTGCTTGTTTCAGCTCAACCCAGAGCCATCTGCAAGCACAAATATATATATGTTTTTAAAATTGTTAACAAAGAAGTAGACTGCCCAGGTTCGAATCCCAGAAAGGGTGAGTTCTGACTGAAGAGAGTTAAATAACTCGAAATAGCTATCTCAGAAATCCCTTATTTCTTTGTTAACAATTTTAAAAACATATATATATTTGTGCTTGCAGATGGCTCTGGGTTGAGCTGAAACAAGCAAAGGAAAGAATGATTTCTTCCTCCCATATTTGGGTTTACAGGGTGCAATCTAAAAAATAACCACTTGACACACATATCCACTCCCTGACTACTAACAAAGCGGGACAGAGCCTGTGGCTTGAGGCTAAAAAGCTTCTGCCTAGCATGCAGACTGCCCAGGTTCGAATCCCAGAAAGGGTGAGTTCTGACTGAAGAGAGTTAAATAACTCGAAATAGCTATCTCAGAAATCCCTTATTTCTTTGTTAACAATTTTAAAAACATATATATATATATTCTAGGGCAAATTGACAACTGAGAATTATGAAAATACATCTGCGCTGTGCTGAAAAGAAAAAAACCCAAAATCTGCCTTCCCTTATGATGCTTCCCGTTCAGTTGGATAGGATAATGTTGCATGCTCACTATGGGATTGCTTTGGGGGAAGGGTTTGGAAATTTTACAGGGTGTGAAATGTGGGAGTTAAAATCTGATCTTTTGCTAAGCTATTTTCAGGAGTTCCCCACTTTACTGCCAATGCGCAGAATAATCCTGCTTCTAGCAATTGTCCTACTTCAGACAGAACCACAGAGTTGGAAGGACCTTGGAGTTCTTCTAGTCCAACCCCCTGCTCAAGCAGGAGAGCCTATACCATCTCAGACAAATGGCTGTCCAATCTCTTCCTAAAAACCTCCAGTGATGGAGCACCTACAACCTCTGGAGGCAAGCCGTTCCACTGATTAGTTTTTCTCACTGTTAGGAAGTTTCTCCTTAGTTCTAGGTTGCTTCTCTCCTCGATCAGTTTCCATCCATTGTTTCTTCTCCTGCCTTCTGGTGTTTTGGAAGTGCTTGGCAAACAGGTTGACACCCTCTTCTTTGCGGCAGCCATCTTAGTTTTTAATAATGGACTCTTTTGCTCTTCTCTGACTATAATGCTGCTTTCAGTTCATGTTTTCCATGTTCTTTTCCTTCCTGTTTTATTTTAAGTTGGAATGGATGTCTTTACCTATGAGTCAGTGGGCCTGGAAGTCAAACATTGTGCCTTGGTCAGTTTGAAGGCCCTCAAGAGAATTGATGATGCAGTGATAACCAAATGAATAAATTAAAATCCGGCAGCATATGATACAGCACAATAATACGCCACTTGGTTCACACTTCATTTAATCCATAACGTAGTTTATGGCTTAGGAATCTAAATATTGCAGCTTATAAATCACAGTTTATGGCTTAGGGGTGTTGTACGAAGGCAGCCAACTGAGGATTCTCCAATAAATTATGGCTTAGCACGTGCGCCGTTGTCGCTTCAACATTTTCTGATTCCCTTGAAAACTTTGTTTGCCATTTACTCTGTATTTCTAACTTCTGCTAAAGTTTTTATTTCTTCTCAACTGAAGGAATGCAAGATGCTGAGTAAGAAGCTGAGGCCAAGCACCATAGCTTGAATTCTTTTGGGAATGGCAAGCTGCAAATTCTCTTGACTGCGATCCAAAGTGTTTTTGCAGTTCTCCCCACGTGCAGGTTAATGACACTATTTATTGGAAGAAGCATAAAGCATGGAAAAAGGAACAATTGTACAAAACAGGAAAGTGCTCATGTCAGCAGACCAGTTTTTGAATTAGAAACTAGTTGGGGTGGTCTGTGCAAAAACCTGCACAACTTTTTAATGCTACCTGTAATCAGAGGATGGGGAGAACAGTCTCCAAGGATGTTATGTGGGAATGGCCCAGATTTTTAACATCACTTGCAAAGATTTTTGCTTTCAGCGAGGAAAGCTGGCTTCACGAACCACGATAAGCCACAATTTGTTTTGCTGTGGTTTACTGAATAAACCACAAACTGCCTCTGTCAACAACATGCTAAGCCTATATCAAACAAACTCTTTTATGGCTTAGAGTGCAAGACCCAGCCTAGGATTGTGGTGGATTGTTTATAGGGGACTTAAAAAGAGTTATTTCTAAAGTAAACAAAAATGTTTTGAACACTGCCAATCAGGCATTTTATGTCACTTTGCTTTTCATTCATCTTGTTATTAAGTTTCCTCCAAGTTCAGTAGCAGCTGTTTGATTTATAGCCAAGCTTTAAGAATGTTTTGGAATCATGGATCGTAAAACATGGTTTAGAAATCACAACGAGTGAGTTTGCTTAATATTCCACCACAAAATTAAACAAATCATCTGGCATCTCGGCTCTATCATCCTTGGTCTGTTTTGAGTTTAACGACATAGCCTGAGGTGTGCCAATTTTCCCCAGATACCAGCTTCATCAGCCCAGAAAAAGTGCCCAGAATTAAGTTAAGAGTTGTCTGGTGAGATCTTGAGGGAAGGTCCTCAGATTGCAAATACCAAATACCCACCCTTATATTCATAATTTATACCATGTCTAAATGTCCCTCACAATAATTCTGTTGAGGCCAGCTGAGCTTAGATTGTGCTCGTCGGTCAAGACTACCTGCATTGGATTTCCATCCCAGGTTTTAAATATATAGTTGCTCACTTCAAAGATGGTGAACGTAGCAAATACTCCGGCCTTCTCCTATTTACCTCACAATAACAACAACCCTGTGAGGTAGTTTGTTTGCTTGTTTGTTTGCTGAGAGAGAGGGACTGGCTCTTGACTTTTATTCCATGGATAGGGCTGTCCCCTTTAAGTTAATGACACTGGCCAGCAAAACAAAACAAAAACCACACACACACAAACCACACACACACACACAAACCTATATCTTTCTCTATTTTTTAAATTTGTGTATCAAATTTAGAAACAGTCCCTCTCCCTCACACAATGACTCTGGGGGGGGGGGATGTACAGGTAAAATACATCTCTCTAAACCTTGATCCATGTATCTGTATATTTATCTATTTATATCTACATCATCTCTATTTATTATTTGCATCCTGCCTTTATTATTTTTTACAAATAACTCCAGGTGGCAAAGATAGCCAACATACCTTCCTCCTCCTATTTTCCCACATAACAACAACAACAACCCTGTGAGGTGGGCTGGGCTAAGATGGAGGGCTTGGCTCAAAGTGAAGGGGGGACCTGCACTCACATCCTCCTGCTTTCTAACCTGGTGATTTAAACCCTAGAATTAAACTGCCTCTATATCTCAGGAAAAAAACACAAGAAAACATGCAGGAATTGAGGAGAAGCCCCCCCCCTCCAAAAAAACCTCACAGGCTGCTCCCACTTCTGAGGGAAAATGCTAGTCCTCATGAGGGGGGGGGGGAGAAGGACGGCTTGGAGCCATTTTGGGGTCTTGCACACTGGATGCTGAGCTCCAGTCTTTTCAGCGACCCCCCCGTGGCAGGGCCCCCTTTTGTGTCTCCCCCTCCCAGCTTCCATAGGGGTGTTCTGCCCCCACACACACCTGGTTGCCATGGGCACTGACTTTGCGCGGGCTGCACAGGTGCTGCGCTTAGAGAGGAATCCAGAACATTGGAGAGGAAATCCTAGAGTGGCTGCACAGGAGCCCAGGTGTGGCAATTAAGGGTCTCTCTCTCTTCCTGCTCCCACCTGCAGGAGCTTCGACTTGAAGCCGACTTTTGCAGAGGCAAAAATAATAATAATAAAAAACCCTTCATCCCTCCCTCCCTCCCTCTCTCCTTCCCTTCATTCACCCCTCCCTCCCTCCCTTCATCCATCCATCCATCCCTCCATCCATCCCGCAGCAAGACATTAACCATCGTTGGTTGAGAGCGATGAAGAATCAGGAGGAATCCGGGAGCACTTTTTGCCTCCCACGAGCCAATTCGATTTAAAAAAGCACCAACTTTCTTGAGCCCCTACTTTTAAAAATTGAATTTGTAGGATGGGAAAGAAAAGAAAAGAAAAAAAGCATGCGCGGCGGGGTGGGGGGGGGAGGGGGAGAACTACCAGGCTTCTAATGAACCAATGGAATGAATTAATTTTAAAAATTAAGTAATCAATTATATTTCTCTATAATAAATATAATTTATAAATAGAGCGGGCAACTAAATGTCATTTTTCGATGTATGCCTTTATGCCCATAGTAAAAAAAAAATTGCAATAAAGGTTACCCTATCTTATCGATAATTTATTAATAAAGTGTTACATTTATTAAAATAATGCATAATAATATCTTTATTGTTCAAATAATTTATTATTTAAATTAATGAAAGCAATTAATCAATGGAACATCTTGCCTCCTTGGAGGTGTGAGTTCCTCATCGCTGGAGATTGTAAAGAGAAGACTGGACAGGATGGAATAAGAGGGTTGGACTAGAAGACCTCTCAGATCCTTACCGCCCAACGATTTCTATTCTATTCTATTCTATTCTATTCTATTCTATTCTATTCTATTCTATTCTATTCTATTCTATTCTATTCTATTCTATTCTATTCTATTCTATTCTATTCTATTCTTCCACTCCACTCCACTCCACTCCACTCTCTATTCTATTCTATTCTATTCTATTCTATTCTATTCTATTCTATTCTATTCTATTCTATTCTATTCTATTCTATTCTATTCTATTCTATTCTATTCCTTTTCTCTATTCTATTCCACTCCACTCCACCCATTCCATTCTTCCACTCCACTCTACTCTATATTCTATTCTATTCCCTATTCTGTTCTATTCTATTCTGTTCTGTTCTGTTCTGTTCTGTTCTGTTCTGTTCTGTTCTATTCTATTCTATTCTATTCTATTCTATTCTATTCTATTCCTTTTCTCTATTCTATTCCACTCCACTCCACTCCATTCCATTCCATTCTTCCACTCCACTCTACTCTATATTCTATTCTATTCTATTCTATTCTATTCTATTCTATTCTATTCTATTCTATTCTATTCTATTCTATTCTATTCTATTCTATTCCTTTTCTCTATTCTATTCCACTCCACTCCATTCCATTCTTCCACTCCACTCTACTCTATATTCTATTCTATTCCCTATTCTGTTCTATTCTATTCTGTTCTGTTCTGTTCTGTTCTGTTCTATTCTATTCTATTCTATTCTATTCTATTCTATTCTATTCTATTCTATTCTATTCTATTCTATTCTATTCCATTCTTCCACTCCACTCCACTCCACTCCACTCCACTCTCTATTCTATTCTATTCTATTCTATTCTATTCTATTCTATTCTATTCTATTCTATTCTATTCTATTCTATTCTATTCTATTCTATTCTATTCCTTTTCTCTATTCTATTCTATTCCATTCCATTCTTCCACTCCACTCTCTATTCTATTCTATTCTATTCTATTCTATTCTATTCTATTCTATTCTATTCTATTCTATTCTATTCTATTCTATTCTATTCTATTCTATTCTATTCTATTCTATTCTATTCCATCCTGCATTCTATTCTATTCTGTTCTGTTCTGTTCAATTCTATTCTATTCTATTCTACTTTATTCTATTCTATTCTATTCCATTCCATTCTATTTATGTTATTCTATTCTATTCCATCCTGCATTCTGTTCTGTTCTATTCTATTCTATTCTATTCTATTCTATTCTATTCTATTCTATTCTATTCTATTCTATTCTATTCTATTCTATTCTATTCTATTCTATTCTATTCTAACACTAAAAACAACTGCCAACAAGTATATTTATATTTATACATATTTAAAAAGCAGACACACAATCTCCCGAAGTTGTGGGTGCTCCATCACTGGAGGCTTTCAAGAAGAGATTGGACAACCATTTCTCTGGGATGGAATAAGGCCTGTTGCCTCGGGCGGAGGGTTGGGCTAGATGATCTCTGACAGCCCAATGATTCTAGGATTATCACCAAATCAGAGCGAGGCTTCCAACAGGGTCTGTCAGATTGAACCCCCTTTTCCCCAATTTGGAAATTTGCTTTCCATCACCAAGTGGAACGGATCCAATTTTCTAAACTGAAAAGGTGACGCAGACGAGAGCTTAAAGGGGGTGGGTGGGTCATCTGGGCAAAAGCCCAAGTGAAGTTTTTGATGGCTTGAAGGGGGGACAAAACCAACTGGAAATCAAACAGGAATTTAAACGAGGGTGTCCTCTGAGGGTGGCAAAAGAGGGCATGCTGGAGGCCACAACCACAAGGTCAATGGAGTCACAAAACAGGCAGGGCTTTGCTTATTAGGCATGGCCGCCATTTTGACCCTTTTTTTTGTTATTGTTGAATTTTTCACTAGTCCTCAGGAAGATTGAGAAGAAGAGTGAGCAAGGAAGAGAATGGGATTGTTTTCAGATCTTTATTGGCATAAATAATTCATACATGATTTACCTCAACAGACACCTCACCAAAAGCACAAGGAATGAAAATCCCAAAAAAATAAATAAATAAAAGAAACTAAAAAGAAAAGAGAGAGAGAGAGAGAGAGAGAGAGAGAGAGAGAGAGAGAGAGAGAGAGAGAGAGAGAGAGAGAGAGAGAGAGAGAGAGAGAGAGAGAGAGAAAACTCTTAAAACGCTCCATTCGTGTTTTCTTTATTTCATTTTATTTTTGCAGTCCCCTGCCACTTGCACTCCCACCAACAGTGGAAATTATAAATACTTTCCCTCACGTGTAGAAAAATTTTTTTTTATAAATGGTACTGTACAAATTTACAATCCGCAAGAAGAACAATATTTTCAGTTTTGCTTTACTTCGTGGTGTTTTTTCCTCCCCTCCCCAGTTTTGGTGGAGGGGTTTTTTTTTGTGGGTTTCTTTGTGGATTGAGTTTTGTTTTGTTTTGTTTGCCTGAGAATCAATGGTTTGTTTGCTCACTTGTTTCTAATGATTTGGCAACAACCAACGTAAAACAGATATATTTCATACAGGCTAGTCCTCCATGGGCTTGGCGGTTTATATAAAATGCGCAATCTCCTCCGTTGCTCCATCGCAGGCAGATGTCGTCTTTTTTAAATCATCAGAAACATAGAATATATATATAAACACGCTGGTTTTAGGAGCCTGTGGAGGGTGGATGGATAATAGCGGACGCACGAAGGGGGAAAGTGGAGGAAGGGAAGTAAGTAACGGAGTAGCAGCCCCAAATAACATCAAGAAAACAGCCAATATGCACCTGTCAGAGTTTAAACAATTAAGACCATTGAGTGGACCAATGACGAGGTCCAGGAGTCGTGCGCAAAAACTGGCCAGTACTATAAAGGAGACCTGCCTTAAGCCCTGATGATGTCGGTAGTGCTGACTGATGAAAGCTTGGCATTAGATTAAATGTTTTTAGTTTAAATTTTTTCCTGGTGTGGAGTTTTGTAGGACTGCCTCTCTCGTTCAGAGCACTCCTATTGCTTTTGACGTGGGTGAAAAGTTCTTCCCCTAGGAATAAATATGTTGTGACTCATTCTTGACTTCAAGACCGACACAGAGAACACAACATTAAAACCAATCGGTCCCCCTCCCTCAATTTGGACTGTGTGTATACGTGACGCGGTACACACACAGAGCTATGGGTTTTTACAAAGGTGCTCCTTATGTACAAATGACTTGATAAAATTCGTCCACCTTTGATGCAGTTACCGGCAATTCCCATTAAATGACCACACATACAGTGGCTGTTTGAAGGTGCGACAGTGCTGAACAAGTGAGGTTAATGACTACTCCGTGGGGTTGTGGCTGTTGCAGCATCCCTGCGGTCATGTGACTTATGATTTGGGCAGCTGGCTTGCAAGGATGACTGTCCTGGGATCCAATGATCATCACTGTGACTTTCACAAGCAAAGTCAATGGGGAAGCCTGCAGGAAGTCGCAAATGGCAATCACGTGAGCAAGGGATGCTGCAACTGTGTGGGTTTGCCTTATGACAGCAACTGGAACCGCTGCTATTACCATCATGAGTCGGCCCAATCACATTACACAGCTCTTTACAACCGCATCCCTTAGTGGCAGAGTTCTGTGTTACAGTTACTGCCACTAAGTGAGGACTATCTGCAGTATAATGTGTGTGTCCCTATAAGCGTGATCTTAGTCTGGAGAACTAATCACAGCTCCCAGCATCTTTCTGGCTGCGGGTTTGCCAAGAATTGCAATTCAAAATCACCTGGAGGCCTCCCATCCCTACTCTAAACTTAGAAACAGGCAAACATCCCTCCACTTGAATTCGCTTTGCCGCTGAATTTCAGTGTGGGGACCTTGGTGTGCTGGATTGCTACAGAGGTGAGGCCAGAGGCTGCTCCAAGCCTGTGGGAAACCTACTCCTGGGTGCAACAGTTGAACTGCCTTCAATCTGCAACATGCACGCTATGCCAAGCACAATATTTTCCTTAGATATGCCCAAACGTTCCCGCCTAGCCAAGGAGGCCGACGGCTCACCCCATGTACCCTCGCATTCTTCGCAGGTTCTCAGGGAAAGAGAAATATTGGCACACAGGCCAAGGAAAGAATTTTCAATACAGATGTATTGACTAGCATGTGTACAAACGGGGCCTGTCATCAATCTGTGCTTATTGCTACTGGCTCGGAACCCAGTGGGGATTTCAAATGTCACTACGTGGGCAGGGAAGGGGAGAAGAGAAGCAGCCGTGATGGTGAAAAGCCAGAAACAGAAACACATTAGACTCTGTGTATGTGTGTGTGTGGAGAGAATTAAAGGATCCAAAGGGGTTTTCCCCGGGACTGTGAATAAGACAACCCGAGAATTAAGAAAGGAATGTGTGGCACAGGGCAGCGTTAAGAGCTTATGGGATGGATGGAATACATCTGCCTTGTGTTACTGTCGGAATTAGTGTGGCGGTCTTCCACGCCCATATGTGTGTGGGTGTGCATTTCCTCCACACAAAGGTAATCAAGGAAGAATCATCTGAGATTGTTCTGCCCTGGATAGCTTGCATTGGAGCCTGAAATTAGGGCTCTCAGTAGGTCTATAGATCCATGTATCTGTGTGTGTTTGTCTGGGTGTATATATGCACACATAAATGGGTAGGGTCCTCTCAATGACTTCCCAAGGAAACAGCCTAGGCACTCTCCAGGAGTCAAGACTGACTTGAAGGCATAAAAACAAATAAATAAATATAGGTAGTCCTTGACATACAACAATTTGTTTAGTGCAGTGATGGCAAACCTTTTAGAGACCGAGTGCCCAAACTACAACCCAAAACCCACTTATGCATCGTTGAGTGCCGGCTGGGCGTGGCCCATTGGGTGGGCGTGGCTGCGGCGGTAACGGCAGACTGGGTGGGACTAAAAAGTTCAATCAATCAATTCCAACTTTGCAAGATCTTTTTTTTCCCCGCGAGAAGTTGAAATTGACTGATTGATTGAACCTTTTATTTTTTTTGCACACGGCGGCGGAGGCCTAAAGCGAAAAGGTTTTATAAAACCCAGCTGAAGGCCTAGGACTGGGGCGACGGCATGCGTGCCCACAGAGAGGGCTCTGAGTGCCACCTCTGGCACCTGTGCCATAGGTTCGCCACCACTGGTTTAGTGCTCCTTCAAAGTTACAAGGGCACTGAAAAAACTGACTGATGACCAATTTTCCACATTTACGACCGTTGCAGCATCCCCGTGGTCATGTGATCAAAATCCAAATGCTTGCCAAAATGACTCGTATTTATGACGGTCAAAATGTTTAACCACGCCCTAAAAATAATATTGGGGTTCCTGTTCTCTGAGCAGGAAAACAAAAGAAAGACGATAGCCATACATGTGATGGGAGATGGATGAACAGTGGATTCTAAGGTATAGAGGAGAGGCAGCTAGAGGTCGGAGAGAGACTGGCTGAGCCACGGAGGGAGGAGTCAAGCCGGGAATTAGTCCAGAATCATTATGTAGGCACAAGAGGGCCCAGGTCCTTGAATGCCATTGAACTTTATCTAGTCTTGCCCAGGTGCGGAAAGCCAGTCTGGGAAGATTCCTGTGAAGTAGGCGTTGAGCAATAAAGTCGCTAGCTTATACGCCACCCATCTGGGTTTGATGGTTTGCCCCTGAACTAAAGAAAGCAAAACCTTTGCAGTCAAGACAAATGTCTTATCCCATGTACTAAGCAGAACAGCCTCTCTGTGAACAGAAAAAGTCCTGATGTGACTCCCGGGAGGGGATCAGGGAAGGGGACGAGAGTTCGCACTCACTCAACAGATCTGTAAATAAACTCCTGTTTCTATGGAGCCGGCTAATACATCCCAGCTACCGGATAACCTCAGTCACGCCCTTGGAACTCCGATTAGACGGCATTGTGGCGGTTTCCCTTATATTCTCTGTTCTAAAGAGCTGGTTATTTTTAAACCGGATAAAAATCCATCGATAAAAAGAACAGGGTTGAAGAGGGCAGTGGAGCTGAAACAACAGAGATCAAAGAGAAGGAGAGGAATGGAGATTTGTTATTGATAATTAAGACTTTGGGGGGGGGAGGGAATAAGAAAGCACGATGAGAACATAGCCATTATGCTCAGCTTCTTTGGGATTGGAGAAGGGGGGGCAAATAAACCAGACTGGGCAGGTGTTTTTTTTCCCGTTCTCTGTTAACATGCAACAGTTCCTCCTTTAAATTCCCCTCTATCCAACGAATCAGCAGCGTTTGTTTTGCAGGTATGGATCACAGGTAGTCCTCGTGGTACGGCCACAATCGGAGGCCCAAATTTCTGCTGCAAAGTGAGACAGTGGTTAAATGAGTTTTGCGCCAGTTTACAACAATTCCGGCCACCGTGGTTAAGGGAATCCCCACCTTGGTTAAGTTACTTGCACAGTTGTTAAGTGGATCCAGCCTCCCCCCGTCGACTTTGCCTGTCATAAGGCCGCAAAAGGGGGGGGAAATCACGTGACCCCAGGACACTGCAACTGTCATAAATGTGAATGAGTTGCCAAGCATCTGAACTTTTGATCGTGTGACCCTGGGGATGGCTGCAACAGGTGAAAATTGGTCGGTTAAGTCACCAATTGTGACTTTAAACGCTCCCTAAAACAAACGGTTGTAAAATCAAAATACTGCTGTATTTTGCAAAGGTTTGGGATCCCGGGGAGAAAGCAAGAGCAGAAGGAGACTTTAAATTACCTTCCCAACTTAGTAACTACAGTTTAACGACCACCCATAGCACTACTGAAATTTGGCACTGCACAGGAGACGTCACGTTCTTTACCCACCCATTAACCGAAGGCCATGATTTTTGCACCTGTCCACCAATCGCAGAACCAACAGGTCTGTCTGGATTAGATCAAGAATCCACTTTTAATTTATTTTATTTTTTTGGCTTCCGCTTATATGCCGCAGGGCTTCTTAGAAAGAAGCCCTTGGACACCTTGCAGAAGGCAAGCAGGTCTTCCAGTCCCGCAGCGCGAAGTTGGGGGAATGAAAATGAGGCCGCGACGTGGATCTCTTCAGAACTTGCACAAAATATTTGAGCAGATTTTGCTTGTCGCATCACACAGAGCTGTCATAAATCCCCAACCTTTGCTGTCCTCTAGCACCGAGTGATCTATCAATGCAGGAAAAGCAGCTCGTAGACGGCTGAATCTTGCTCTGACACTTTTCTACTCAGGTGTGTTTGTGTGGGTGTGGGTGTGTGGGGGGCGTCCTTAGATTTCCACATCCAAGACAGTCTCCTGGTGCAATGGCATGTGGGGAGGATCTTGGGGGACAGGAAGAAGAGCCCCAGAATAGATAATAGCCAAATAACCAGCAGTTGAGTAGGGAGAAGGAATGGGGGCATAAATGATTTAGTAGGGACCCTACCTGGATTTCTTGGGTTGTAAAGGCGAAGGGGGAGGAGAAAATGTATTTGCAGACTCGCAAGATTCTGTTAATGTAACCTTACAATGAAGTGGAATTAGTTATTCTGGATATGCTTCCTGTTTGGATTACCTTTTTTTTGTCTCAACTGACAGAACAATGAATCAATGGAAGGGCTTCAATGGAAGGAATTGTGGATGCTCTGTCACTGGAGGTTTTCAAAAATAGAGAATAAGAGAGTTGGAAGGGACCTTGGAGGTCTTCTAGTCCAACCCACTGCTCAGGCAGGAGACCCTGTACCATTCTGAGTAAATGGTTATCCAGTCTCTTCTTTAAAACCTCCAGTGTTGGAGCATCCACAACTTCTGATGAATTGTTCTGTCAGGAAATATCTCTCTACTGCTAGGTTGGTTCTCTCCTTGACTAGTTTCCATCCGTTGCTTCTCGTCCTGCCTTCAGGCGCTTTGGAGAATAGCTTGACTCCCTCTTCTTTGGGGCAACCCCTGAGATATTGAAAGACTGCTATCCTATCCCCCCCACTCGTCCTTCTCTTCATTAAACTAGACATATCCAATTCCAGCAACCGTTCTTTGTATGTTTTAACCTTCAGCCCCTAATCATCTTTGTTGCTCTTCTCTGTACTCTTTCTAGAATCTCAACATCTAGACTGGACAACCATTTGTCTGGAATGGTGTAGGATCTCCTGCTTGAGCAAGGAATTGGACTAGAAGACCTCCAAGATCCCTTCCAATCCTATTAGTCTATGTTCTAGGTACCTAGTAAGCTCGGTCAGAAGAGAAGCAAACAGTAGAATGGACATTGACCCTTCACCATTGAACCTCCCTGAAGCCACCAGCCCCTTTCAACCAAAGACACTTTCTCCTCCTTTTCAGCTCTCCAAGCTGCTAAGATCCTTCACCTGCTTTAAGCCAAACGTCTATGGAGATCCCTGAGCCCTGTTGAACCCTGAACAAGAACTGAAGAAGCTTCTTGGATGAGAAGTGAAACGTCTTCCAGGAAAAACAAATAAAGTCCCGTTGTCTTTTGGGAAAAAAAAACACCTTTGGGTTTAAGCCAAATGGTTTCCCCTGATATGTGACCGAATCAGGCCAGAAAGGACTGTCCTGCCTGCTTGGAGTGGCGGCCTGGTAACGCTATTTGGCCAGCAAGTGGGTGGTAGTGGGGGCACCCTGGCGGGTACGAATGGCCCCCATCCTGCGCGAGCTGCACTGGTTGCCGGTGGCTTTCCGGGTGCGCTTCAAGGTACTGGTTACCACCTTTAAAGCGCTCCATGGCATAGGACTCAGTTATTTACAAGACCGCCTTCTGCCAGTAAATACCTCCCATCGACCAGTTCGCTCCCACAGAGAGGGCCTCCTCAGGGTGCCATCGGCTAAGCAGTGTCGGCTGGTGGCGCCCAGGGGGAGAGCCTTTTCTGTGGGGGCACCGACGATGTGAAACGAGCTCCCCCCAGAACTCCGGACGTGTCATGATCTCCGCACCTTCAGAAGAGAATTGAAGACTCATCTCTTCAATCAAGCCAGCCTGGCCTAGATCTCCTCGGGTTTTTTAAAAAAATTTTTTTTTAAACAAGGCTGTTCGGGTTTTAGAATTGGGTTTTTAACAGGTTTTAGTACAGCCTTGTATTCATATTAATTTAATTTAATTTATTTTTAAATATTTATTGTTATTATATGTTTTTATTGGGTTGTAAACCGCCCCGAGTCCTACGGGAGAGGGGCGGTATGGAAATTTAATAAAACTAAACTAATAAAACTAAACTAAACAGAGGGGGTCTATCGCCCCTGCTTTCTCAAAATCCATGCAGAAGGCAAACCGCTCCTGAAATTCCCATGCAACCGCTCCAAGTGCAACAACCTTACCCTGGTCTTGCCTGTGATCGTATTCCTCAGCTTCTTTCAAATTGTTCAATCTCACAGCGGGATTGAAATCCCACGTCTTTCCTTCTCTCCCTCTCCAAGAAGGTGCATAGCAAGGAGCCTAACTGCAACTTTAGACAATCACACAAAGCGGAGAAGATCGGCTCACGATGGCATCAGAGTTCTGGGGGGGGGGGGTTTGGCAGAGGAGGTCCATTAAAAAGACATCCGGCTGGTCAATCGTAGAAGGACACCACCCTTCCAGAACTAAAGAGACCGCAGGGAGCCCTGCAAACGCCGTGCTTCATTTATCAATTCACCTTCCAGAGGTTAGGGAGCTGAGTCAGTGGCTTCTTTGCTTGGCTTCTAAAATCTTTAAAGGGCCCAAAAGGACGGGTCTAGAAACCTTGGGAGGAATTTGCTTCGTTCAGCCTGCAAGCGTATCCCTCTCTGCAACCGGCAACAAGAGCCAGCTCAGTCCTGAAGACTCTTTCTAAGGTGATCCTTAAAGAGATGGGCGCACGAACAAAGGCCCAAAGAGCCGTGCTTTTTCACACACACACACACGCACAAAACGCACACAAAATGGAATTAAACACATTCTGCTGCCAGACGTTGGGTGTTCTATCACTGAAGGTTTTTCGGAAATCATTCTGTTAAGTTTCGTGGCCTGTAAAAGCTCTTATTTTTAGTTTCTGGGCCATCCCGATCCCTTTCAGTTGTAAAATGGGCATCCCCTTTATGTCTTCCGGTGCAATGGAAACCGGGGCAAATACTTCTCCTACACCGGATCCTATCACTCTTCCTCACTTATAAACACCACCTCTGGAGTTTGGCTTCCGAGAGAGGGAAGCTGAAGGGATGCTTTGAAGTTTCTCATCCCCCACGACTATGAACGCAGGCAACGCGGTTGGCCAAACTGGGAGCCCACGAATCGTTCCCTGCCCCCCATTTCAGGACATTCAACAAACCCAGAGAAATTACATTTACACCTGCAGTTAAAAATCTACTCGGCATCGTGACTGCTGGAGAATTGGCTAGAGATACTAAGCTGTAAGATAGGGCACCAGCATCAGAAACTCTGAAGAGTTGGCGTGGCTCTAAAAAAAACTGGAACAGCCAAATCTGTAAAGCTCAATAGTTTTAATTTCCCAGCAAGACAAGGGTAGCCTTACTGGGAAAACAAGTTTTCTAGGGATGCCTTGTTGCTGACAGAGAGGATACGACCCAGCAGAAGGCCCGTTACTGAGCCCCCACCCCACCCCGAGGTAGAAGTCCACAGATATTAAAGTTGCCAAGTTGGACATCCCTGACCTGGAGTTTAGAGCTTTGTCTTATCATCAGATCTGACCCTGCAATTTCCTTGTGAAAAAGAAAAGCTCAGAATACTTGGGAGGGTGCAGCCCACCCCCAGGGTGACAAAAATGTGGCCGAGAGGGAGAGAAGAGGAAGGCAAGGTGGTTCTCCTGACCTTTTCGACGAAGACGCATAAACTTTGGAGCTGAAAAAAAAAATATTAAGACTGCTTTTCTGGCAAGGCCTGTAAAGTGTCAAAAATGTCTCGACTCAAAAAAAAAAAAAGGAAGGAAGGAAGGAAGGAAACTGGACAGCTCCAACGAGACCCATCCAATCTCTTTCTGACACGACTCCTTCAAAGCTCAAAACCCAGTCCTAAGCGAAAGTCGGGTTTACGAGAACCAGGGACCCAATGAAGATAACACAACACAGAGAGATGTGACAAGATTAGAGCCTGCATCATAAAATCAATAAAATATTTTTCAAAAAAAAAAAAGATTAGAGACTGCAAATATATATATACATATATATATATTTGGGAGGCCAGATACAGGGCGCCTGGAGCAAGAATGTGGAAGTGGTTTTGCTAGTGACCCGTTGAAATGAGGAACTGAGGTGAAAAAAAGAAATAACAATAACCTTCTCCCGTAAATGAATGCAATGTTTATGGAGCCTCACCCCAAGAGACGTGCAGAGGATCAGGAAGAGAGGAACCGCAGCAAGGGTCATAAAGAAAGGAAAGCTGACAAGAGGTGGACAAAGGTGAAGGGATGGTGGCAACAAAAAATGAGGAAAAAGCAAAGTGGCTGCATTTCTTCAACAGGTCACAGAGATGAACCCGAATTGTCTTGTTTTATTTCCGGGTTATTTTTCCTCCATCTTTTTTTTTTGATTGGCGGCTCTCAAGTTTCTCATGTTGTATCTTCCACTGAGCCTAAGATAATGTAGACCGCTGACAGGGAACCGTAGCGGATCTCCATGTCTATTGAGAGAGAAAAAATGAAGACATCCCACTTTCGGGGGGGGAAACAACCCAAACTATGACTGAATATTGGGACTACACAACTAACTGCAATGTTCTCAAGAAGTTCTGTCTGGAAGGAAGGGCCATTCAGCCCTTAGGCTTCAGTTGCTGTTGTTATTGTTGTTGTGTAGAGAAGAACTAAAGGCCTGGTAGGGAAAAGGCACAGCTCTTTGGCCCCGAAATTGATAGAAACCTCCAGTGGCTTCAATGCAACGTTTCATAAGCTTTGCAGCTAGCTGGATGCAGTTGTGCCATCAGAGTAAGATGCTGAAGCAGAGGTCTAGGGCTCAGCTTAGAATAAGAAACCTCAAAAATGTAGCAGGGATGACTTGTTGAAATAATTAGATTAATATCTTTCCTGATCTGAACTGGCCCCTCTCCCTAATAACAACTAATGAGCTCATCAAAACTGTCTGAAAACTATCTTAAAAAAAATATTCTATAGCCACACCGTCAGCCAGATATGAATTGGTAATGTTCCTTGTGAATAAAACAAGGTGGTAGATGGGGAGGGCTAGGAACGCGGCCCCAAATATGTGTGAAGTCTACGTGTAGCATGCTATAAGTCTGGTCTTCTTCAACAATCGGACAGGTGGCAGAGCATTGATGGAGAAATGACTATCGTGCTCAGGGCATGTTCCAACTCGGTTTTGCAAGGCAGGGCGGTGAAGAGGAAGTCACAGAGATGGTAAACAATGCCAGCAATCAATTAACAAAAATAAAAATAAAATAAAATAAAAGCGCCAGGCAGCAAAAGAACAAGATCACTTGAAAGCCAAGAACTGGCAGCTGTTCACAGCAGGTTAACCTTTGATGTCAAATCTCAAATTCGTATCGAGAAATTCAGCCCCACCCTAGTGAGAGTTGCCAGTTGAACTCAGAAGGAAAGTTGGGAGGAAACTCTCCACTGCGTGAAGGTTACTCAAGATGAAGCTGTCCCTGGATAATCTTCAGATTTCCTTCTCGCCCCTGCCTGGTTGACTGTTTCATGAACAGCCGTGCCGTGAGGAGGGATCTAACCCATGGTCTATGGAGATTCCCAGTCACCAAATCATGGTTGTCCCAAAGATGTTTTTTCAAAAGGATTTCTTTGGGGTTTTTTTTTTTTTTGTTTCTTTGAAGACATCTTACTTCTCATCCAAGAAGCTTCTTTAATTCTGATCAAAACAAGAAAAAAACACCAAGGAAGTCCAGTTGCCTTTTGAAAAAGCATCCTTGGGACGATCTAACCCATTTTAAGAGCACCTCCAGGGTGTCCTCTTAAAGTTCACCCTCCTTGCTCGTGCTGGGGCTGCTGAAACACCCTTCTCCTTTCTCCACGGTGCAGGCAATGAAATAGCGAGTCCAGGAAAAACAACCAAAGAAAATCATACAAAAAGAGAGAGAGAGAGAGAGAGAGAGAGAGAGAGAGAGAAATATCATCATCAACTAATGCAAAATGGCTTCTAAAGGTAGCTCACAGTTGCCCTCAGATATTCCAGTGGGAACATATCTCAGGGCTGGTTGCCATCAGGTGTTTCCAGACCGGTAGCAAGTGGGCTACCACTCAGCCTTTGGTCTGCTTCATGTTCTCCGTCCTACATTCCATCCACACCAAGGAACATTCCCATTCTTCTCCCCCGAGAGCGAGCTTGAGTTTGCTCTTGCTGTCCAGACCTCAGGTCTGTTGTTCTAAAGGGCAGGTAGAGAAAGCACCTCTTTGATCCCGGAACATTTCCAAGTTGGCCATGCCCTTCCAGTCTATGGACAAGGACAGAGGAATTGGAGAAGGGGGAAGGAAGAGGGGTGTAAGAAAGGCACCAGTCCTCTGATTCACATCCTGGAAAAAAAGAGAGAGTGAGAACAGTAGTCAAACAGGGAAAGACATTCACACGGCAGCACGTGACCCGCCGTGTCCTCCTGATGTTGCCTTCAACTGGCATCCAGACCATGAATGAGACAGGCGTAAGTTGTCTTTAAGGTAGAGTATTCCTTCCCTCCCTTCTCTTTGGCACCATCCAAAGGAAGACTCAAGGGGTATGAAATCTTTTCAGGTTGAGTCATCCATTATCAGGATTTTGAAACAAGAGAGGACGGGGGTAGACAGGGAGGGGCCACCACAGCAACTTTACAACCTGTGGACTTCAACTCTCAGAATTCCTGAACTGGTCGTGCTGTCTCAGTTTGAAGTCAGCAGGTCATAAAATTGCCTAAGTTACCCACCATCTCTTGGGCAGAGCCACGGAATGCAAGAGTAGATTTCACGTAGAGGTAGCACTCATCTGAAGAGTGGGTGGATAACATCATCGTTCGGCGGTAAGGAAAGTCTCCCTGAGAAGGTGTGCCTGGAAGAAACTCCAGGTCCAAGATAAATTTGGACAAGGAAGCCCAAATGATATCAAGTTCAGCTGGAAGATCATTTACATTGAGTCAGTGTCAGCTCTTAACAACCATGTAGACCAGGGGTCCTCAAACCTGGCCACTTTAAGACTTGTGGACTTCAACTTCCCCATGCTGGCTGGGGAAGTCCACAAGTCTTAAAGTGGCCAGGTTTGAGGATCCCTGATGTAAACAGACCTTCTCCAGAAGGATCAGTCTCCAGTCTGGGCCCTGAGGTCTCCAATGAACATACCCCATCCCTCAAAACCAATGAAGACTCCAAGAGGACTTTGCTTGAAATGGGACACAGAGGCAGGATAATGTGGAATAGCACATTGCATGCTGGTTAAGCTTTCTGCTGAACTCCAAGGAGGTGGAGGGAGCATTGGGTCTGGAGTGGACAAAGACCCCCGGCCATGTCCTCTGGTTTAAAGACCATCATGGCTCTATTTGTGCAACACGCTGAGCCAGATCCAAACAGATCCCTCCATGGCTTTGAGTGATGAATGAATCCATCTCATGCTGTTGAAAAAAAAAAGTTGGGGGCGGGGTGGAGAGAGTATTGCTAAGCGAGCAATAGCAGAAGGTCTCCACTCCCTGTTGGGCAGAAGGCTTCCAGCACTTACCTGGTTATTCTCATCCATCTGTCAAGAAGATGTAAAGAAGGGCACCTCCCAGAGAGATCAACATTCCTGGGAAGTACCATCTGCTTTTCCTAATCTGCCATTTAGCTACTGATTGATTTCAACCCTGCCTTTTCTTCGGCAATTCCAAACCGTTTAATCAGCCATCTTTCCTCCAGTCTGAGCTATCACAACAATAACCTATGAAGCAGGTTGTGGGGAGAGGTAGAGAAAGCACAGAAAGGCTTCGGTGGTTGCGCATAGACCTGAACGTGGGATTCTCAGTGGTTATAAAGATGCTGCGCTTGCTAGCTGGAAAGCTGACAGCCTGGGTTTGAGACCCCGAGCACCAAGTGATGTGCGAGCTCCCGTCACTTGCTCCAGCTCCTGTCCGTCTAGCAGTTTGAAAGCATGCAAATGTGAGTAGATCAATAGGTACCACTTCAGGGGGAAGGTCACAGTGTTCTGTGCGCCTCGGCATATAGTCGCGCCGGTCACACATGACCACAGAAGTGTCTTGGGACAACGCTGGCTCCTTTGGCTAACAAACGGAGGTGAACAGCGCCCCCTAGAGTCAGACATAACTGGAGAGGGAAAAACCTTGACCTTTATCTTAATCAATCTAGTCTCAAACCCTGCCACGTTATCTTTCAGGCTTGATCAAGGGTGGACAATTTGGGAGGAAATTGGATCTTTTTTTTTTCTTTTTCTTTCTTAAAAATAGGGATAATTCCTTCTTGCAGGTGCCTCTTCCCCTCTTTCCTCGCAAAGAACAGAAATGGTATGCAAGGCTCACTCCAGCTGTGAGCAGACAGTTGGCCTAGCAACAGGCTATGAGTGTGCACATACACACACACACACGTGTGTGCGTGCGTGCGTGTGTTGGGGACAGCCTCAAGTTTATACCCTAGGGAGATTTGTAAACAGCCTGAGCAGGAAAGAGCACGGCAGGGTCCCCCTCCCCCCCCAAAGGCCAGATATTTCCCTGTTGCCTGGCTGCTAGTAATCCTTGACCTAAATACACATATGTGTCAATACTCAATGTTTAATTTGTGCCAAATTCCCTGCCTTGGTATGGTGTGCAAAAATCCCCAACTCATTTTTTGGGGAATGCGTGATAATAAAGAAAATAACCCAGCGAATGCAGAAGGCCCGGAGCAGTCAAGACCCACAAAGACAGGGAGTCCTCGACTTAGCGACCACAATGGAGCCCGAAATTTCTGTCGCTAAGCGAGACAGTTGTTAAGTGAGTTCCCCCCCCCCGTTTTAACGACCTTTTCTTGCCCCAGTTGCTGAGGGAAAGGTCGCAAAAGGAGACTGCATGACCCTATGTGCCAGTTGCCGGGTGTCCAGATTTTGGGGGGGGGGCTGTTGTGTAAAAGTGTAAAAAACAGTCCCAAGTCGCTTATGTTCAGTGCCGTTGTAACTCTGAACAGCCACTAAATCAGTGGTTCTCAACCTTTTTCAGGTTGAGACCCCACTTGCACCGCGCGTACGCGCGCGACGGGCCGATCCGCGCATGCACGGCGCGTGACGGGCAAAAAACAAACAAAAAAAACCAAAATGGCGGACCGCGGTGTCCGGCGACCCCCGCGAAACGGTCGTTCGACCCCAAATGGGGTCGCGACCCATAGGTTGAGAACCGCTGCACTAAATGAACTGTGGAGGACTAGTATCTGCAGAGTTCAATCTCTTCCTATTTGACTTGCTTAAGGGTCAACTTAAAAGCTGCTCTGCCCTTCCTAGGATTAGCTGGGTTGCGATGGCGAAATGGGGGCTGCAGCCAGGCAGCGGGGAAAGCCAGGGAAGCAAAGGGAGGGAGGAGGCGCATGGAGAGGAGAGCCACTGCCTTACTCTGCTGACTTCCAGAAGTGACCGGGGTGGGACAGGCGGCGATTCCGCTTTGGCAGTTTCTCCAGCATCTCCATGAGTTTGGTGAACGTGGGCCGCTCCTCCTGCTCGTAGGCCCAGCAGAAGAGGAGGATGTCCTGCAAAGAGGAGGAAAGGGGTATGTAAGGAGATGGAGAGAGAGAGAGAGAGAGAGAGGGAAGAGAAAGAAAAAAGAAGAGAAAGGGGAAGGGGAAGGAAGGAAGGAAGGAAAGAAGGAAGGAAGGAAGGAAAGAAGGAAGGAAGGAAGGAAAGAAGGAAGGAAGGAAGGAAGGAAGGAAGGAAGGAAGGAAAAAAGTGAGAGACAAAGAAAAAAAGAAACAAAGAGAAAAAGAGAGAAAGACAGAGAGACAAACAGAGAGAAATGGAAATAGAAAAAACAGGAATACAGAAAGGAGACAGAGAGAGAAAGAAAAAGAAAGAAAAACAGAAAAAGAGAGAAAGACAGCGACAAACAGAGAGAAATGGAGAAATAGAAAAAACAGAGATACAGAAAGGAGAGAGAGAGAGAGAGAAAAAAAAAGAAAGACAAAAACTCCTCCTCCTCCTCCTATCCACAAACCCCACTCCACTGATGATGTTACCTAGTTTAGGTGATGAAACAACCAAGCTCAGAGAGCACCAAAGACCCCATCCTCCTCCTCCTCCTCCTGTCCACAAACCCCACTCCCTTCTAGCATTGATGATGTTACTTAGTTGGGTAATGAAATGTCTACAAGAAACCTACCAAGTTCAGAGAGCACCAAGCACTCTCCTCCTCCTCCTCCTCCTCCTCCTCCTCCTCCTCCCTGCAAACCCCACTCCCTTCTAGCCCTGATGATACCTAGCACCACGGCTCTCCTCCTCCCTGTAAACCTCCACTTTCTTCCATAATGAAATGTCTGCAAAACAAAACAAAACAAAACACCCCACCAAGCTCAGAGAGCGCCAAGGATCCCTTGGCTGATCTGGCTTTCTCCTCCACGCCCTACCGCCGCTTTCGAAAGTCACCTACTGAAATCTCCTTCCCCGTGCCGACCTGGCCGAGGCTCGGCTTCATCCCTCGGCCCACTTGCCAAATTATTGCCTCGGCTGGTTGGCTTTTGAACGGCCATTCCCGGGCGTACAGTTCGTACCAGACGGTTCTGCGGAGGCAAAGGAGGAGAACGGGTTAACTTCGCAGGCAGCCCTGCCTGACAAGAGAAGGGCAATTCACATCTTATCCAACTTTCCATTCAATAGGATCCGCTTAGAATCGCATCCTGTATTCATTTATGAATTATAGCCGCCAGATTCCAACCGGCTCCGGGATTGCAAATCAACCTCAACAGCAGCCATGGTCACTGCACAGATGGAAAAATTCCTACCCGAGAGGTCATTCTGTGCAGAAATTACGTGGATCCCCTGCAGTATTTTTCTTTTAATTTGGGGTGGGGGTGGGGGTAATGAGTGCACACAACAAAAATGCCTCGATTAAAGAGCTGCTTCTGCCAGGGAAGTTAATTTTTTTCTCCCCTCTGTGATGACACCTCCAATATGTTTTTTTTCTCTCTTTTTTTGCATGCATGGTTAAACATCCAGCTTCTGTATTGAGTTTTGGAGAAGTTGCCTTATATTCAATACTCTGTTATTTATTTGCTTTTTTTTTTCTCTTTTCCACTTGGCCTTAATTAATTGTTCTCCTACCCCTTCCCAACCTGACACTCTTAAACCTGCTGGGAATATAAATCCTAGGCGATGGGTAGCCAAGGTTTATGGGAGTCGGAGTCCAACGTATTTGGACTCTGCTGGTACCGGTAGGTTTCTCTAAACAAAATTGTATGTGTGTATGCATGTAGGCAGGTATGTATGTATGTATTTAAAAGCCAACACACACATTATAATCCTAGCTCTTGATTCCAGATGTTGCACTGCAACAGGAAGTCTGGTCCTTCGTATCGGGGGAAAATATTGTTTGGATTTTTTTTGATGCCTCTTGATTCAGTTTAGGAGGCAGTGGAAGTGATCTATTTTCCACTTCCTCCACTGGGGATTGGGGTTTTCTGCAATTTCTGATTGAATTGAGGAGCAGAGGAAATAACTATCCTCAGGACTCTTGAACAGAGGAGCAGGCTTCAGCTCAAACAAACTGACATCATTTCCAGGCATGGAGAAACAGCGAGGCTCTTTCAGGGTCCAAAAACATTTTCCTGTTCCTGTTTTTTCCCCCTTCCTTTTCAAAACTAGGTTTTGTTTAGGAAAGATAGTAAGGGAGGCTTAGCCAAGTGGGAATTTAAGACTCAAGGCCTTTTACATCTGAACATAGTTTTTGCAGACTGTACCCCCAAGCTGAAATTCCTTAATCGCTACATGTAACAGGGAATTATTTTCTCCTTTGTTATCTTAGATTGCAGGACTAATATTTAACTAGCGTTAAATGCAGAAGTGCCAGTGGTGTTGCTATTCATTTTCTAGTTATTTGTTTGTGTGTTTTGTCTAGGGAAATGTGCATCTGTTATTTGTTAACTGCTGTATTTTATTTCGCATTGCGATTGAACTGGTAAAATGTTAAAGAAATATTAAGGAAAGACATTATAAAGTCCAATGTAAAAAGCCCAAATAATAGCTTTAAAATCCAGTCCAACAAAAGAAAAAAAAAGGAAGGGACGTTCAGGAGAGGGAAAGGGGGCGGGGAGATGAGAGAAAGAGAAAGAGAGAGAGAGAGAGAGAGAGAGAGAGAGAGAGAGAGAGAGAGAGAGAGAGAGAGAGAGAGAGAGAGAGAGAGATGGGAAGGGAAGGGAAGGGAAGGGAAGGGAAGGGAAGGGAAGGGAAGAGAGAGATGAGAGAGAGAGAGAGAGAGAGAGAGATGGGAAGGGAAGGGAAGGGAAGGGAAGAGAGAGATGAGAGAGAGAGAGAGAGAGAGAGAGAGAGAGAGATGGGAAGGGAAGGGAAGGGAAGGGAAGAGAGAGATGAGAGAGAGAGAGAGAGAGAGAGAGAGATGGGAAGGGAAGGGAAGGGAAGGGAAGAGAGAGATGAGAGAGAGAGAGAGAGAGAGAGAGAGAGAGATGGGAAGGGAAGGGAAGGGAAGGGAAGAGAGAGATGAGAGAGAGAGAGAGAGAGAGAGATGGGAAGGGAAGGGAAGGGAAGAGAGAGATGAGAGAGAGAGAGAGAGAGAGAGAGAGAGAGATGGGAAGGGAAGGGAAGGGAAGAGAGAGAGATGAGAGAGAGAGAGATGAGAGATGAGAGAAAGAGAAAGAGAAAGAAAGAGAGAAAGAGAAAGAAAGAAAATATTTTTCTCAAAATTCAAACTTCAAATTAAAAAATTACCCAGAGGCTTTGTCTGATAAGAACTCTCTTCCCCCAATAATTACTTTTTAAAGTCATACAAATGCTTGCATTAGATTTAATTGCTGTTTTTCCCCCACCGACCCCATGGAAACACATTACCAGATAAGAATTCAGTATAAATTAATCGCTTTATTACTCTGTTCTTGAAGGTTCCCATCTCAGTGGCTTCCAAGAAAATTAATCCGTCAGATAAAAAAAGAGCACCCCTATTGGGCCAAGGGAAAGATTTCATCACAGGACAGGGAAACCACTAAAAAATAATGACAAAAATGGATTCCTCCACTCTCTTTGCTATGAAGCTGGATAATTAACTGGGCAAGCCAAACAACGACAAAACAAACCGCTACATAAAATGAAACTAGAACACAGTAGGAAATAGAACTTTCATGGACTGAGGTTTAGTTTTCCACTGTTGCTCCTGACCATTTTTCTGTGAAAGAGGTTTTGCAGGGCAGAATTCTCCTGCTGCGGAGAATTCCAGGTATCAGTTTGGTTACCGACATTTTCCATCACAAAACCTTCTGCCTTCTATTGTGTTCATCTCGTTAGGTATCTGACCTCTCAACTATGCACAAACATGCCTAGTTTACAACTACGGTTGATAACTCTGCTGATAACTGCACGGTGGGTCGTGCATAGATTAGCGGGCTGGAGGCTGACACACCTACAAAGAACGGTTACAGGAATTGGGTATGTCACGTCCAATGAAGAGAAGGAGCAGGGGAGACATGATAGCAGTCTTCCAATATTTGAGGGGCTCCTACCAAGATGAGGAACTCAAAGCCCCAAAAGGCAAGACGAGAAGCAATGGATGGAAACTAATCAAGGAGAGAAGCGATCTAGAACTAAGGAGACATTTCCTGATAGTGAGAACAATTAAACAGGGGAACAACTTGACTCCAGACGTTGTGGGTGCTCCATCGTTGGAGGCTTTGGGCAACCATTTATCTGAAATGGTTTAGGAACTCTTGCTTGAGCAGGGGGTTGGACTAGACGACCTCCAAGGTCTCTTCCAACTATTATTCTATGTTGTCTATGTGTCTTTTCTCTAAGAAATGGGTCTTATCATCCCAAACAGGGCTCCAGGACCAGCAATGTTTTCCCCAATATGGGATTTTAAGGGCTATGGAGGTCCTAACCCCGTTTCAAGCTTGGCGCCAACACACATTATCATTATCATTCCAGCTAATTATTCATCTTATCAAAACCCATGATTGCTTATTTTAGAATTTGACTTTGCCCAGCTTGGCACCGTCTCTTCATTACGAGTTGAATAGCCCTTGATTAAGGAGTAAGGCTAGGCGCATCTTTGGGCTGACCGCAATTGTTTTGAGGGCGCCCATCTGAAAATACGTTGATTAAGGAAGACGCTTTCGTCAAAGGGCAGAGCCTGGGTTCGTAATCCGCCGCCCAAGTTCACCAACGAGCTGAAAACTTATTGCGTAAGATCAGCTTCTTCCAAGGTGGCTTTCAGACTCATTCATCATCGTGACACTTACCCAAAAGCAAAGACGTCTGAATGCTTGGAGAAAGGTAGCTTGTCTTCTTCCGTTTCAGGTGACAGCTGGTGGATGATCTCTGGTGCCAAGTGGCACAGCCAGCCATTTTGGATCCGCAGTTTGTTCTCTCTCCTGGAGGAAAAGAGAGCAGCCAATTAGTGAACGCCCGCTAGCCTTGGCTCTGTCATGTCCGCCTCAGACAAAAAGAAATGGTATTGATTTTCTGATGTTCCCCAGAACCCATTCTGAGCTTGCTGCTTTCTTGTTCCTTCTCTCTCTCTCCAGGGACTTACAAGATGGAAACTTCATAGTAAATCAGCTCAGGAACCTGATGCTGTTTTTGACCTGATTTGAACAAAAAGAAACTCATGATAGCAATTTGAGTTTCTTTGGCCTCAGAGATCTGAAGGGGCAAAATGAAGATAAGGCCAGGGTTCTCACCATCTTATTGTCCTGTAAGAATCTCTGGGTTAAGTACCTACTCCTAATGGTTGAAAATAAGGTGTTGACCAACGTCGATAAAACCCTAAAGGGCTTAGAATCCAAGTACTTCAAGATCCTGCTCACAAATACCTGCTGGTGCATTACAATCAACAAACAACATACCGTACCAAACAACAACAAAACTCTTCATTATAGTTTTATTCAGCAGCAGACTCAAGAACATGTCAAAAATATGTGTCAGGGGCTGGAAAAATGTCACTCCCAAAATAACAAGAAGGGAGGGATAGGGAGAGAGGGAGGAAGGAGAAAGGAAGATGGATGGATGGATGGATGGAAGGAAGGAAGGAAGGAAGGAAGGAAGGAAGGAAGGAAGGAAGGAAGGGAGGGAGGGAGGGAGGGAGGGAGGGAGGGAAAGGAACAGAAACGATCCAACAATTGGACCACAACACTTTCCCACTGATTTAGATTTGAACTTGGTGGATCCTGGAATATCTTATATCTGGAGTCCTGTTGACCAAGATCCATCAGAATAAGAACAGATTTCATTGTTAATCTTCACGCTTTTCTTAGATCAGTCACTTCCTGCATCTTGTCCTAAACAACCTCTCCCGTGTGCTTGTCGCAAGGAGAAAAACTGATGAATGGGTCCTTTTCTGAACCCCCTAAATCAGTCCCCCCCCAAAAAGCCCACCCATTTTCCAGAAAAGGTTGAGGAAGCAGATGCTTTGCAAAAGAGGAACGTTTCCCACCGGTTACCCAGGCAAGGAACGAGTAGAAAAAAAGGCAGAAACGAAAGTACAGAAGGAGCAGATGCCACACGCAAGTCCCCGAAAAGGGGAAAAAAAGAAAAAAAAAAACACCCCACGGTTAATCAAAGAGGAGAGAAAGAAGTAAAATGAATCTCCACAAAACTTGTGTTAAAGGTTTGTGTCCAGATGCATTTCAGACCACCTGCTGTGCTTCAATAGCCCAATTCAGAACCTTGATTGGGAAAAAACCACCTTCCTGGGCGCGTTCTCCTCGGAGGGGGGGTTTCTGGGTCCCCAAACTAACCCACTTCGCAGGATTGAAGAGAGAGTGAGAGAGTGAGTAAGTGAGAGAGAGAGAGAGAGGAAGGGGATGGAGTTAAGACAGCTGTTCTGAATCCTTGGAAGGAAAGGAGGATAAATGTAAAGTAAGTAATTATGGCTTGGAGTTGGATGAATCTCTGGGGGTAGAAAGGCTCAGATTTCACTGCAGGTTTGAGATAGTCCTGGGCACACAAAAGTCCTTCCTCTGCTTGGGGAGGAGGGGGGGTCACTGCAGCAGTAAGTAGGGCCGCAGTGCTGTGGATCTGGGTCTGGCAGTCATTGTAACGTCCCACAATGCCCCCGGGTTGCAGGTACAGTCAGGGTCTTCTGGGAAAGGCTGTCGGCAGGCCCAGAGGAAGGGAGAGAGGCAGAGACAGGATCAGAAAAAGCCTAAACCTAAACACCCTCCCCCCCCCCGGGATGCTGCAACCCTCATAAATGCGAGTCAGGGTTTGCCAAGCAGGTGAATTTTGATCGCGTGACTGCGGGGATGCTGCTACAACGGCCGTTCAGTGTGAAAAATGCTCACAAGTCCCTTTTTTTTTAGTGCCGTGGTAGCTTTGAACGGTCCCTAAATGAACTACTGTAAGCCGAGGATTACTGTGCAAGGGTTCCTTGCTTTTTAGTTCCTTCTACCGCTGTGACTACCGCCAGCCAGCAGAGCTTGCTTGGTCATCCCCGAAAAGGATCTCAAATACCACAGCTCATTGTCGCCCCCCCCCAGCTCCTGGGGGAAAGAAAACCGGCCATTTCCTCTCTGGAGTAACAACAAATGAACAACAGATTGGATCTCCAGTGGGATTCTGGCCGAGGCCGAGAATCACAATGCAGCCTACGAGTCACACAGGAGGCTCCAGCCTTCTGCAGCCTGACTCATCCAAGGAGGAAGGGGGTAACGTGGGGTGGGAGTGGGCAGGGGAGGAGAGGAGAGGGCAAAGACAGATGTTTGCAGATTTGCTCTCTGCAAGGGATACTCCTCCCTCCCTCTCAGAAGCATGATAGCAGTAGCAATGGCACTGATACACAGCTTCGCAGGGCTTTATAGCCCTCTCTGGGCAGTTTACAGAGTCAGCCTCTTGCCCTCCAACAATCTGGGTCCTCGGAAGGATGGAAAGCCAGAGTCAACCTTAAGCCGGTCAGGATCGAACCTCTGGCAGTGAACAGAGTGCTATTCTGCATGCTAACCACTGGGCAGGAAGGGAGGGAAGGAGGGAGGGAAGGAAGGGAGGGAAGGAAGGGAGGGAGGGAAGGGAGGGAGGGAGGGAGAGAGGGAAGAAAGGAAGGAAGGAAGGAAGGAAAGAAGGAAGGAAGGAAGGAAAGAAGGAAGGGAGGGAGGGAAGGAAGGAAAGCGAGGGAGGGAGGAAGGGAGGGAGGGGGAAAGAGAGAGGAAAGGAAGGAAGGAAGGAAGGAAGAAAGGAAGAAAAGAAAGAAAGAAAGAAAGAAAGAAAGGAAGGGAGAGGGAGGGAGAGAGACAGAGAGGGAAGGAAGGAAGGAAGGAAGGAAGGAAGGAAGGAAGGAAGGAAAATAGCAATAGCACTTAGACTTATATACCGCTTCGTAGTGCTTTACGGCCCCCTCTAAGCGGTTTACAGAGTCAGCCTTTTGCCCCCCAACAATCTGGGTCCTCATTTAACCGACCTCGGAAGGAAGGAAGGAAGGAAGGCTGAGTCAATCTTGAGATGGTCAGGCTCCCTCCCTCCCTCCCTCCCTCCTTGTTATTTTGGGAGTGGTTAGCGATTCCTCCCCCACCCCTAATTTGTAATATGTAACCCAGATTCCTCGGAAACTGGGGCTCAGGTAACCTAAATTGAGTTGTGCCGGTTCTCCGGTGACCGAGCCCAAGCATCGCCCAAAGCCCAGACGGCCGGCATCTCCCGTCCATCCAGAAACGGAAGGAAACAAATTGTGAGCATCTCATCGTGGCCTCCGATGCCAGCTCTGAGGCTCACTGCAACTCGCGGCAGGGAAGAGCACGTCAAGCGCAAGTCAAAAAAGAAAAGAACAAAGCCTCATCCATCTCCTGGGATGACAGCGGTGCAGAGGGCAGAGCTGATATACCTGTCTGTCAGGTGCAAGGGACCAGAACAATTCCACAGCCAAAAGGGGCTTCTTCATTGCTGTTCTTCTATTACAAGAATCTCCCCAGACTACCAGGCAGATCAAGGCTTCAAGAGTCTGGCCTCTGTCACTTCCTTCCAAGCTAGACCCTCCCTTTGCTCCCCTCTCTACTTTAGCTGGAGATTCCACCTCCCTGTCTTCTTTTTGAGATGAACTAACTATTAACGGGCTTTGACAGGTTGCTTTTTTTAGTCACCTTTGGCATCATAGCCAAGAGCTGATTTACAGTGCACGCTCACAATCCGTGATCCCGGCGCAGCCAGGGAAAACTTTTTAGAACTTTCAAGACTTTGGGCAAAGTGACTTCTTCCTCCCTCTCTGTCCCTCCCTTTCCAGATGACTGACATCTTTTTGACCACCTGTTTAAAGTTAGAAACTCCCCTGTGCTAATATCTGGAAGCCTTTTCTTGTGCCAAACAGCAGGATCAAAATTGCTTTAAATAAATAACTAATTATGCGATAAACCTGGAGAAGGGTATAAATAGACGGTTATTTTTTCGAAGAGAGGGGGGGTAAGGCGGAATGAGAAATATTAAACCTACACACAGCAGAGTTAACCACCTCAACCTGACAATTGATACACCTCAAAGAAGGAGGGGGGGACAGAAAGAAAGAGGGAAAATAAGCAGGCCATTATCTCTTTTTTAATCCAGTGCCTTTGACACGCCATAATTACAGAAAGATTAAAATGTGTGATTTATCTCGCAGGCAGCTTTGCAATAAAGCAATAATTAGCGGCAAGGAAAATCTGCACAATAGCTGGGGTTTAATTCCATTCCTTTTTTCTTTTTTCTTTTCTTTTCTTTTTCTTTTTAATTTGGGAAAGAACCTGTTAAGTACAATGTTACATCTAAATCGCAGACCGCAAGCCAAGAAAATTGCCTTAAAAAAAAAAAAAAGTTCTCGAAACAAATTAATCAAATTTCTAGGGAGAAAGATGGAACGCGGGGAAGAGAGACGAAAGTGGCCGCTGCTCGGAAAAAAGGTCTGGATGACATTGTGTGTGATGTCATCAACGATTTTATGACAATGTTTGCGTCCTAAAATGCTTTATAGAAATTTCCCGAATTTCAATTCCATGGGAATTGCACCCTGCTTGCCTGCCGAGGTTGTGGGTGCTCCATCACTGGAGCTTTTCAAGAAGAATCTGGACAGCCATTTGTCCAGAATATTATAGGATCTCCTGCTTCAGCAGGCGGTTGGTCTAGAAGACCTCCAAGGTCGCTTTCAATCCTGCTATTCTATGTTCTATGTTCTTAAGACCTATCTGTGCCGGCAGGCCTGGGGATGATTGTGACTGTTGTGTGAATGATGAATGAGTGTTGGTTTTTTTTATTTTTAAATGTTCTTTTAATTTGGATTTGATATGAATATTGTTTGTATATGTTGTAAGCCGCTCCGAGTCTTCGGAGAGGAGCGGCATATAAGTGTAAACAATTAAATTAAATTAAATGTATGTATGTATGTGGAGAGATTCCAAAGATATCTGTCTCTCTGAGGGCACCATTCACTGAAAATGAAATGTGTTTGATTTGCCTTCTTTGCTTTGAAATCTACAGCATCGCTGCACAGCTATGATTAATGCCTGTGCAATATTCATTGTGCACCTTCTCGGGACCGTTATGTCGTGTAACTCAAAGAACAAAATTGAGCCAGTTCCGTGAAAGGAGGAAGGAAGGAAGTCTCCTTCTTGATGGAGTCTCTCTGCCACGCTGGAAAAGGGCGTCCGAATGTGGTCTTATAACTAAATCAAAATGCTTCTTCCCGGGAAATCAAAACGCCCTCGGTAAGGCTTCGTATCGTCCAGCGTTGCGCTTGGAAACATAACAGCCGTCGAAGAGGTGGAAAAGGAGGAAACGGGAACGGAGGGAGGCGAGGCTTCTCCAACCTACCTGCCTGCTTGCAGAACTCCAGATATACTGAAGAGGCCGAAATCTGTGATCACCACTTTCCCGTTGTCGTAGAATATATTTTTAGATTTGAGATCTTTATGGAGGATTCCCTTCGCGTGCAGGTAGCCCATTCCCTGTTAAAACAAGGAAACGGAGTGAAGAGTTGCAGAGAGACTTCTGGGCCATTTCAAAACAATTTTTAGAATTATATACACATGTTTCCCGCCGCCCACAAAAATTTTGGGATCCATTTTAGGTGTTGGTTGATCTAGATGGCATCTTACAATAAAGTCCAAAGGTCCCTTAAAAGCCCATCAGCTCCAAACCCAGATCAAGACAGGTTAAGCAGAATGTCTAAAGATCTCTGATAAAAGAAGCACAGAAATATAGAATTATAAGGCTGGGAAGGACCTTGGACGTTTGACCATCAATCTGATCCACTGTCAAATCACTCAGAGCTCTTTCTAGCATTTCATCAATATCCTCATTATTATAATTCAAAGCCACTGGTTTAGGTTTGACCCTGGTAGCAAGAAGAGAGCCTGCCCATCAGAGGGGACAGGGTAACACTGTTCCAATATTTGAGGGGCTGCCACAAAGAAGAGGGGGTTCAACCGATTTTTCCGGCGCACCAGAAGGCGAGACAAGAAACATTAGAGGGAAACTAATCAAGGAGAGAAGAAGCAACCTAGAATTAAGGAGAAATTTCCTAATGGAGAGAGCAATTAACCAATGGGATAACCTGCCTCCAGAAGTTGTGGGGGCTCCATCAATGAAGGCTTCCAAAAAGAGACTGGACAACCATTTGTCTGAAATGATATAGGGCAGTGATGGCGAAACTTTTTGAGACTGAGTGCCCAAACTGCAACCCAAAACCCACTTATTTATCGCCGGCCCACTGGGTGGGCGTGGCTGTGGTGGTCATGGCAGATTGGGTGGGTGTGGCCATGGTGGGCATGGTCACCTCAATGTTGCTTGTGAGGAGGGACGCCTGTGGGGGCCGGGCAAGGTTGGGGGAGATCCAGGGGGTCTCTGGCAGATGGGGTGGTGGGCAAGAGGCTCGTCCTGTGGGGTGAGGCGAGGCAAGGCGAGGCGAGGCAGGGCAGAGGTGCCATTGTCACAGGGCAAGGTGAGGCAGGGGCCGGGGCGGTGGCTGCCTGACACCATCGGCCCCTGAACACAGAGGCCAGCGAGCGCATGGGTGCTAGGATGCATCCGGCCATGTGGGGTTAGCAGGCGGCTGGCTGAAGAGGGACGGTTGCCATCTCCGGGGCATGGTGCGCGTGCCCACAGAGAGGGCTCTGAGTGCCACCTCTGGCACGCGTGCCATAGGTTCGCCACCACTGATATAGGGTCTTCTGCTCAAACAAGGGATTGGACTAGAAGCTCTCCCAGGTCCCTTCCAACTCTATTATTCTATGTTCTAAGAGAAAACCAACTTCCTCCAACTCTTCAAATATCTGGTCCATATTTTTTTCTACCTGAGAATCACAATGTCCTGGATGCTCTGCTATGACTGATAACATTTCTTCACTCTTTACTTAGCATATTCATATCTTGGTTGGATGACCCAGTGAGAATTCAGGTTTGTGTGTCTTCTGGTTTCTGACATGGCATCAGATGTGGGCTTCTCAGACCCCACACATCAAGGGGTCGATCCCTTCTCCTGGATTTGACCATGAGTCTAATCCGGCAATGTCTGTGTCAAAAATGCTCCCTCTGGATACAGCCTGGACAAGACCTAGGAGAATGTCCCTGAACGCCTGGGCCAAGTGGCTGCTACATTGGGATGGTTAAGAAAAGGGAGAAAGTGGCCAAATCAATGTGGAAACGTCCTGTGATTGGTTGTGTTTTTACACAAGTCACATTTCACAGAAAGCCGCCGAAAATGTCCCACCCACTTTTTGGGATTGCTGCCGCCAGTCCTGAAAAGCAAATCTTAGAACAGGAGCCAGGAGCGCTGAAGGTATTTCCCAGTTGGTTAATGAAACATCTGTAAGAAAGCAAGGATTCCACAAAAGAAGTTGGGTCACCTAGATCTACACTAAAAGTCCTCTCCTGGTTCCAGCCTGAAGCAGAGAGATCTTGAGTTGCTTCCTTCAAACAGCTGCATCATCTCTGTTCAGTAGAAGGGCAGAAGAGAGTGGACGTCCTCGTAGGGACTTGTTTCTCCCATATGGTTATAAAAAGAACAGCAATAAAACATCAAGAAGCTACCAGCAAGCCCTCATCTTGAAAAACTGAAGAGGAGGAGAAGGAGGAGGAGGAGGAGGAGGAGGAGGAGGAGGAGGAGGAGGAGGAGGAGGAAGAGCTGGTGGCAGCAGCGATGGGTAAAGATTATAAAGATTTCCTGGAGTTTATAGTCAGTTGAGATCTCATCACTCAGGGAAAATCTCCAGTGCTCAGCAGGCGAAGGTGAAGATGGATCGCTCTCTGCTCACCGGCCCCCACCGTAATCTCAAATCCACCTCTGGCTTGCATGCAGCGGTGGTGTTAATGGTTTAGAAGCATAATGGATGCGGAGGCAGGGCGATTTGTCATCACCTTTTCTCCTCTGTAAAAAGCTCCGGTCAGTACTCACAAAAACTGCCATCTTAGGCC
>JARGCV010000323.1:0-2500 GCA_034064705.1 Bothrops alternatus
TGTTGTTGTTGAGAGAGAGAGAGAGAGAGAGAGGAGAGAGAGAGAGAGAGAGAGAGAGAGAGAGAGAGAGAGAGAGAGAGAGAGAGAGAGAACAACACATCGCAGTTCCTGACTCCTGAACAACGTTGTGGGATCGTGCTTATTCTCACTAACCCAACCGGGTTTGGTTTATAGTTGGAAGCACTTTCTCCGGTTTGGGGGTGGGTAACAAATGGCATTTGGTGACACTGCTGTCCTTCCCACGGCTGGTTGAAACGGCTGATTGATTCAGTCTGATGATCTTCTGTTCTGCAGAAATAGCGAGATCTGTTCTCTAGTTGAGGAGTGGCCAACTTTGATCTTCTCAGAACCGTTGGGTTTTATGGATTCAGTTGGTTCTCTAGAGTGGTAGACAGAGGTTGCCGAGGGTCAAAACCTTCAGGGCAAGGCTGATCTCTTAGTAGCTCTCGGGATACACATTGCACGGACTCCATAACGGGCAGACTCCTCCATCTTACTGTGTTACTCAAAATTTGGCAGGCCCCAGATGAGGACAAGGCAGCACTTTTCTCCCAGTTGACCTTTTCTGCTCTGGTAGGGACGTCTAGAGAATGATCAGTGTAAATTGAGATATTCTGAAAGTGGAACAAATAACACATTTTGCTGGGCTGGAGAACATGAGTTTGACGCTATCACTAAGGACTATCAGAAAGGTTGTCCAAATGACTGGACTAATGGAAATGGTCATATATTTTTCTTGTAGGGAGCATCTCAATTCCCAAATAAAACCATGTTCTAGAGCAGGGGTCTTCAAACCTGGCTCTTTGATGACTTGTGGACTTCAACTCCCAGAATTCCTCAGCCAGTGTGCGTGGCTGAGGAATTCTGGGAGTGAAGTCCACAAGTCATCCAAGGGCCAAGTTTGAAGGCCCCTGCTCTAGAGGAAAGGAACCATATCAACGGGGCTGCTTATGGAGTACCCAAAGTCATGAGCTAGCTAGGTTGAGAAAGTCTCAGGTTAGTTAGTGGACTGGAATACTTAGAGGCGTGGATTATAAGTGGGCCTCCAGAGGTTGAGAACCCATCTCCTAGCATTCTCAATGTTGACCATCCTTTCTACTAGAGGTTGTTATTCCAGCAGCATCTGGAAGACCTGTAGGTTCTCCAATCTTGGAGTAGATAGCACCAAACTGAGTAAATTGAGTTCATTTTTTTTAACTGAGAACCCATATTGAATGGGGATTATTCCACCATTCCACTTAATTTAATACGGGTTGGTAGCATTTCCTAAGGGAAGACAATATTCCCTGGAGTATCTTCTTCTAGAGAAGAATTCACATTGGTATCATTAAGTGATTCTATTCCAGTGCTGCACATTTACTTTGCCGCTGCCCCCGCCTCCTCCTCCTCCTCACCCTCCTCTTCCTCCTCCTGTAGACTCAGAAAACTGTTGCTTTGATGCAAGTCCAGATGGTTTAGCTTGTCTGTTATTACTTTGGATCGCCATCTTACTATCTGTCTTCTTCTTCTTTTACTGAGCCCAAATTTTATGCATGATGGCACAGGGTGTTTGAGATGATTTGGGGCGGCTGCCCTGCAGAGCGAGAGATGTACATTTCTTCTTTAAAAAAAAGAAGATTAGTATAACTGAGACTAGTTCATAACTGCTGTTCTTGTCGCTGAGAGATCCATAGCTGGGTTGATTGCAAAGAGCTGGTGATAATGTTCCGAAATAAACGGTCCTGGCGCTACTAAAAACGCTGCCTTCGGTTCATTTTGATGTGCCTTTATGCCTGCTTTAATTCTTGACGATTTGGGAGGTGGAAAGGTCCCTGATGCTCTCTGAGCTGAGGTGGTTTTCTTGCAGACCTTTTCATGATCCAATTAGGTAACATCATCAGGGTATTGATATTACACTAGCTTGGGTCATGGAAGGTCTGCAAGAAAACCACCCAGCTCAGAGAGCACCAGGGACCCCACCATTCAACTCTTGAATTACAAATATTATCAGCAACACTCCTTCCGTGTAATTCACAGTGTGCCATCTACCTGGAATTAAAGTAATCCATATTTCATTTATCTTAGCCTTCTCTATTTTTTGTTTATTTTGGGCCAGCTTTTGGGTTTTAGGTTTCACTGATTTATGGTCTCTGATTTTTTTAGTCGTCAGGTCCTTGGTGGTTTCTGAGTTGTGTGTTTTTTTTGCAGAAGGTGCACTGATGATGTTACCTAGTTGGGTCATGAAACGTCTGCAAGAAAACCACCCAGCTCAGAGAGCACCGAAGACTCCACCCTCCTCCTCCTCCTCCTCCTCCTCCTTCTCTTCTCCTTCTCCTCCTCCTCCCTACTTACCTCACTAGCACTGATGATGTTACCTAGTTGGGTCATAAAATGTCTGCAAGAAAACCACCCAGCTCAGAGAGCACCAAGGACCTGACAGTCCTCCTCCTCCTCCTCCTCCTCCTCCTCCTCCCTGCATACCTCACTAGCACTGATGATGTTACCTAGTTGGGTCATGAAA
>JARGCV010000323.1:7500-120000 GCA_034064705.1 Bothrops alternatus
GGAATGCAGCCTTTAATGTGGCAAACATTGTGCACACCTGCACATCGGAAAAACACCAGTGGAGGAATGTTGGTTAAAAATGCGTTTTATTTAGCCAGGATGAGAGTCAACCCAGTATTGCAATCAACGGTTATGGCGTTATTTTGCCTTTAGTGGAATAATAATAATAATAATAATAATAATAATAATAATAATAATAATAATAATAATAATAATAATAATAATAATAATAATAATAATAAAGTTGGAAGGGACCTTGGAGGTCATCGTCCAACCCCCTGCTCAGGCAGGACACCCTATACCATTTCGGACAAATGGCTGTCCAATCTCTTCTTAAAAACTTCCACTGTTGGAGCATTTATAACTTCTGGAGGCAGGTGGTTCCACTGGTTAATTGTTCTAATTGTCAGGAAGTTTCTCCTTAGTTCTAGGTTATTTCTCTCCTTGATTGGTTTCCATCCGTTGCTTCTTGTCCTGCCTTCAGGGGCTCTGGAGAATAGCTTGACTCCCTCTTCTTTGGGGCAGCCCCTGAGATATTGGAAGACTGCTATCGTGTCCCCCCTCGTCCTTCTCTTCGTTAAACTGGACATACCCAATTCCTGCACTGGTTCATCTGGTTTAACCTCCAGTCCCCTGATCATCTTTGTTGCTCTTCTCTGCACTCTTTCTAGAGTCTCAACATCTTTTTTACATCGTGGTGACCAAAACTGGATGCCGTATTCCAAGTGTGGCCTTACCAAGGCCTTGTAAAGTGGCATTAACACTTCACCTGATCTTGATTCTATCCCTCTGTTAATGCAGCCTAGCACTGTGTTGGCCTTTTTGGCAGCTGCAGCACACGGCTGGCTCCTATTTAAGGGATTTAAGGGACTGACCTACGAAAGGGTTTATGCTTCGTAATACAGATGGTCCTCGAGTCACGACCAGAATTGAGCCCCAAATTTCTGCTGCTAAGCAAGGCCTATGTTAAGTGAGGTTTTTTTGCCCCGGTTTAAGACCTTCCTTGCCCCCGTTGTTAAGTGAATCTCTCATGTTGTTAAGTGGATCCGGCTTCCCCGTTGACTTTGTTTGTCAGGAGGTCACAAAAGAGGATTGCGTGACCCCGAGACCCGGCCATGGTCGTAGGTATGAAACAGTCGCCAAGCATCTAAATTTGGATCACGTGACCGTCGTAAGTGTGAAAACCAGTCCTAAGTTGCTTTTTTGGGGGTGCTGTTGTAACTTTGACCCGTCGCTAAGCAAATCGTCGTACGTCAAGGACTACCTGGACTGTTTTCTCTCCTGGCTCCGTCCCGCATTCGGGCTCCTGCTGTCGGATCGATAAATCCATGCAATCTATAAAATGCTCTCCAAAAATGGTGTCTTTTTCAGATAAATGAACTTTCCATTACTGTGTGAGTTTGGCTGCCCCTCACGCTGTGGGGAGGCACCAAAATTATACAGAAACATCTTTTACAAAGGAAGCAGAGGAGAACAATACCTTGAATAATGCAGCCATTACTGAGCTGCTGTTTTGTTTCCTTCTCTCTCTCTCTCTCTTTTCTTTGCCTTGGGATACGATAAGAATGCCTCCCGTTTCTTTAATAAATAATGCTGTTTGCTATCCTGGAGTATTTTTTTTCTAAGACACCCAAGTCTAATTTCACGTACAGCCTGCGATAGAAGCCCAAGGTTTTCAGCCGAGATTTAGCACAAGAGAAATAAATCGGGCCAGGTTTCTTGGCCGGGAGGGGGAGAAGATAAATGACATTTTGAGGGGTCCTTGGGGGATTCTCTAAGCTGGGTTGTTTTCTTACAGACGTTTCATTAACCAAACTAGGTAACAACATCAGTGCTAGAAGGGAAGGGGGTTTGCAAAGAGGAGGAGGAGGAGGAGGAGGAGCACCACCGTGAGGTCTTTGGTGCTTTCTGAATTGGCTTGCTTTCTTGCAGAAGTTTCATTACCCAGCTAGGTAATATCATCAGTGCTGGAAGGAAGAGGAGGAGGAGGAGGAGGAGGAGGAGGAGGAGGAGGAGGAGGAGGAGGAGGAGGAGGAGCACCACCACCGTGAGGTCTTTGGTGCTTTCTGAGCTGGCTTGCTTTCTTGCAGAAGTTTCATTACCCAGCTAGGTAATATCATCAGTGCTGGAAGGAAGAGGAGGAGGAGGAGGAGGAGGAGGAGGAGGAGGAGGAGGAGGAGGAGGAGCACCTTTGGTCTTTGGTGCTTTCTGAGCTGGCTTGCTTTCTTGCAGACATTTCGTTTCCCAACTAGGGAACATAATCAGTGACAGAAGAGAGTGGGGTTTGTGGTGAGGAGGAGGAGGAGGAGGAGGAGGAGGAGGAGGAGGAGGAGGAGGAGGAGGAGGAGGAGGAGGAAAAGGAGGAGGAGGAGGAGGAGGAGGACTATGGAGTCCTTGATGCTCTCTGAGCTTGGTGATTTTCTTGCAGACCTTTCGCGATCCAACTAGGCAGCAGCGTCACTTCCAGAAGGGAGTGGATCTTACTTTAGTATATAAAGAGAGAGTAAATCTCACTCCCTTCTAATACTGATTATATTACCTAGTTTGTGTAATGAAACTTCTGCAAGAAACCCACCAAGCTCACAGAACATCAGGGACCCCTCATTTCAAATCTGAGCTACAAATATTCTGCTTTATAAATCTCATTTGAATGCCTAAACCTGGTTTGTTTGTTTGTTTGTTTGTTTTTTGGAAGGGGGTTTTAAATTCAAGGACACGGGAAGAGCTTTCAGGTGCCAAGGCCAACCTTATGTGGAAGCCGATCTCAAAATGCTGGACGTGGTCCTTCTGCTATTTCCTAAGTTGCTTTTTTCAGTGCCGTTGTAACTTGGAAGGGTTCACTAAATGTAGGGTTGTAAGTCAAGGACTATCTTATTGCATCTGTGTTCTCAGGGATGAGCAAACAGAGAGGCCATGGGGTCAAGTGAACATCCACCTGTGTCTTTGCTGACAGGGTTGATAGGGTTGAAACTAACCAAGGAGAGAAGCAACCTGGAGCTAAGGAGAAACTTCCTGACAATGAGAACAATTAACCAGTGGAACAACCTGCCTCCAGAAGCGGTGAATGCTCCAACACTGGAAGTTTTTAAGAAGAAACTGGACAGCCATTTGTCCGAAATGGTATAGGGATTCCTGCCTGAGCAGGGGGTTGGACTTGATGACCTCCAAGGCCCTTTCCAACTCTGTTATTCTTACAGTTACATTTTCTTCAGCGGATTTTTTTTTTCCATTGGTGCTTCTAAATCTCTCCTGGCCAAAAAAAAAAAAAAAAAAGCATTGCTTTCCCAAGCCCATTTTTGCAAAGTGCAACTTCCTTCTCGAGATGTCGGCCTCAGCAATCTGTTCTGCTGACTTTAGCACCTGGCTCAGATTGGTCTTCAAGAGTTGGCAAGCGGCGGAGAAGGAATCCACCCGTTCTTCTCCCGGACCATCAGCAAATTCGCTGGTCTCCATGCGCACCTCTGGAGTTTTCGCCACCTGCGCGGCTGAGAAACAGCTGCTTTTCAAATTAAATCTTTGAAGGGTCTACGTCCAGATGGTCCTCAGGTTCTCTGCCCTGGGAAGAAGGGATACTGGAAGATTCTCTCATTGGCTGAAAAATATTTGGCAACGGAACACAGGCTATTAGGCTGATAGGACAGACTGAATGGACCATTTGGCATGGCTGTTTCTTGGAACCTCGGGTACATCCAGCAAATAAAGAGGAAAAAAAATAAGGGACACGGTGTGATCTTCCCCACTCACCTCAAATGCCTCTTGGGGTGATCTACAAACGGTTGCCAAAAGTTGTTATTCTTTGCTGTTCTGAAGATAAAGAGAGAGAACAGGGGAAGGAAAAATAACTAGCTGTCATTCAAAAAAGAGAGAGAGAGAGAGAGAGAGAATGAGAGAGAGAGACTCTGCTTTTGTACTTTTCTAGCTGTATACCCTTGGATTCCTACTGATAAACACGTTTCATGCTGAAATCAGCAGGGTAGCAACTAGGTGGTGACAATGATGCCCAAGGAAAGCTGAAGAGCAAAAAGTACTTCCCGTCCACGAATTCTCTCGTTCTTTCAAGTCACATTAAAGGTGGATTTAGGACTCTTTGGGACTGCTGCCCCCACGAGAAGGCACATGGGTATAAATTAAGGAAAGAGGAGATGAATTACTTATTGTTGGTGTTTCTTTAGAGGATCATTTGTGGTTTCCAGATCAAAGAATTGAGCGAGTGTGGAGTTTGTAGGTTTAAAAACGTGGAAAGGAATCAAGGGACCAGCTCAACTTCCTTGAGGTTCCTTTCCTTCTCAACAGAAGAAAAAAAAATGGCTCTGGGTTCAACTCCTTGAGAAGGTCCTCTGGCAAACCAGTTGAGATTTAAACTAGACTAGATTAGACTAGACTAGACTAGAATAATAGACTAGACTAGACTAGACTAGACTAGACTAGAATAGAATAGAATAGAATAGAATAGAATAGAATAGAATAGAATAGAATATATGGAATAGAATAGAATAGAATAGAATAGAATAGAATAGAATAGAATAGAATAGAATAGAATAGAATAGAATAGAATAGAATAGAATAGAATAGAATAGAATAGAATAGAATAGAGGATGGGATGAATAGACTAGACTAGACTAGACTAGACTAGAACAGAACAGAACAGAACAGAACAGAACAGAACAGAACAGAACAGAACAGAATAGAATAGAATATGGAACAGAACAGAGTAGAGTAGAGTAGAGTAGAGTAGAATAGAATAGAATAGAATAGAATAGAATAGAATAGAATAGAATAGAATAGAATAGAATAGAATAGAATAGAATAGAATAGAATAGAATAGAGCTGGAAGGGACCTTGGAGGTCTTCTAGTCCAGCCCCCTGTTCAAGCAGGAGAACCTATACCATCTCAGACAAGTGACTGTCTAGTCTCTTCTTAAAAATCTCCAGTGATGGAGCGCCCACGATTTCTGGGGGGCAAGCTGTTCCCCTGGTTATTTTTTTCTCTTTAATTCCAGGTTGCTTCTCTCCTTGATTAGTTTCCATCCATTGTTTCTTGTCCTACCCTCTGGTGCTTTGGAGAATAATTTGACCCCTTCTTCTTTGTGGCAGCCCCTTAAATACTGGAATACTGGTATCATGTCACCCTAGTCCTTCTCTTCATTAAGCCACTTTTTCAGTGCTGTTGTAACTCTGAATGGTTACTAAATGAACTGTTGTAACTTGTGAACTACCTGTATATACCTGGAAACTCAAGGTTGATGGCCACATCTCAACTCAATTAAAGCATGTGGTTTTTCTTATCCAGCCAGAGGGAATGAGACCCCTTCCAGTTCTGTGATGCTGGGCCAAGACTATGATATTGGCTATTTAAAAAAATGTCATTATTAGACTCTCAGCTTTTGCATGAGAAGGGGATCGAAGTAAACAATGCTTGAGTTGTAATGGAGAGAGATTTAGAAGTAATGCAACATTTCTGCACGAATGATCTTATGGGTCACCAAGCTGTTCTCTTTAGTCCATGCTGAGACTCTTGTGATGCTTTCTTCCTGTATCCATCCTAGTCACGTTTTGGGGTTTTCGTTCCGCACAGCTCTTTTGCTTGGATTCATCTGTTAGCTTGAGCAGTGATTTAGCCACATTTGGTCAGTGTTACACACCCTGCTATGCTTTATTCATTGTTTGCATTTCGCCGCAATTGGGTTTATCGTGGCAAAGCCTGCTAAAACCAAAGAAATCACATCCCGGCTTAACGTGACAGGCACCATCTCCTTTCAGATCGAGAGCATATTTCTCGATCTGAATGCCCATGCCAGGTAGACTCATAAATCTGACCAAAGAAAGGAAAGAAGCAAGCTTTATTTTGCGGTGATTTGTTGGACAAGGTTTCCTGCACTGTTGTGTTCTGTGTTGATAGCCAAGTGTGTGCTTGTGTTCTTTGAAGGAGTGATTCAAAGCCTTCTTCACCCTGGGATGATAATCTGTTTCACCAGAAAACATAACTCAAAAATCCAGGCTTTGTTAAGGAATGATAGGTTTGTAGCTACATTTGGATTTTTTTTTTATTTTTTTTATTTCCATGTCTTTGTTCCTTTTGCAGCAAATTAGATTACAGAATGAGGGTTGCCAAGATCACATGAAATGGTAGTAATGCTTTATGATGCCTTGATATAAAACCACGCTTGGAATACGGCATCCAGTTTTGGTCACCATGATGTAAAAAAGATGTCGAGACTCTGGAAAGAGTACAGAGAAGAGCAACAAAGATGATTAGGGGGCTGGAGGCTAAAACATATAAAGAACGATTGCTGGAATTGGGTATGTTTAGTTTAATGAAAAAGAAGGACCAGGACAGTGGTGGGATTCAGCTGGTTCGCACCACTTTGGCAGAACCGGTAGCTAATTTTTTGTTGCCCAGGACCAGAATGGACTTCCCGAAGCAGCATCCACACAGAGAACTGGTTGTTCAAGTATATGAATCCCACCACTGTACCAGGAGGGACATGGCAGTGTTCCAATATCTCAGGGGCTGCCCCAAAGAAGAGGGAGTCAAGCTATTCTCCAAAGCCCCTGAAGGCAGAACAAGAAGCAACGGATGGAAACTAACCAAGGAGAGAAGCAACCTGGAACTAAGGAGAAATTTCCTGTTAGTTAGAAAAATTAACCAGAGGAACAACTTGTTCCAACACTGGAAGTTTTTAAAAAGAGATTGGACAACCATTTGGTATAGGGTCTTCTGCTTGAGCAGAAGACCTCCAAGGTCCCTTCCAACTCTTATTCTATTCTAAAGCCAGTGGAGAGAAATCATGGTGGCTGGGATAACAATTTAACAGTATATCTATGCCACCGCCTAGTTAAACCTGTTGCACCTCCATTGTGTCACAGCCTTCTAAACTGATGCAGCTCTGCATCATTTGCTCTGTGTCCTCATTTTTTATTTTTATTTATTTTTTTTGCCACTGATGGCAAAGCAAACACTAGGACCATATCAATATTGTTAGTTGAGGGAGGAGGAGATCTAACTGGAGATTTTTGTGAGGTTTTTTGTGATTTGTGTATGTGTTTTAAAGAAAGCACTGGAGACATGTTCTCTTGATGGTGGCCTTTCAGGACCAATTCCGCCTCATGCCTCTGCCATGATCTTTCTTGTTGACTTGGAGACTTGAAATGTCACCTTCTCCAGAAATGGGACTAGTTGACTCCAAATTGTTGGCCAAGGGGATGGTAGGTTTTCCTACTTTCAGGATTGGCTAGGACAGGGAGGATCTTGCAACAGGTGTCATTTATCAGCCTAACAGACGTCTTATTGTTCTGTGGATCAAACGGAAACAAAGGATATACAAGAATACTGGTCTGTGGTTGATGAAAAGAGACAGATGTCACCCATTTTGCATCTCTGGCCTCTTTTTTGCGTGGATTCTGTGAAGTATCCAATTGAAATCTGTTCCAGCACAGGTGGCAGCTCGTCTTCCAAGAATCTGATGGTTGAAAAATATTTCAGTTGCGACATCGAGCTGATTCCAAGATCATCCTTTGTGTTGCTGTACGGTCAAATGGCTCCCTTGAAGATTCAGCACTTTGACAGCTCCTTAGTTTCAAACATCTGCCACGTTGGGTGTCAGGAATAGAGCATCAAGAATCTGTAGAGTAGTGTTGCTCAACCTTGGTGGCTTTCCGAAGGGCGGACCGACACCCAGGCTGGGTGTTGAAGACCACGCTTCTAAAGGTGGAGAAACGCTGATGTAGCATGGCTGCATCTTCTAGAATTCTTCTTTGCATCTCTAATCAGCCAGAGAAGACCAGAGGTTTTCTCAACCTGAGGAACTGGGTTTGGCCAAGCAAGTCTCCTTTAGATCGACTTTCTGAAAGAATCTGTCAAATCCAGGCAGTTCAAATGAGTATAAAGGTTTCTAATGCAAGCTTAAGTCTCTACAAGAATGTGAACTATTAACGGTCAACAGAATACAAGGTGGACTTAGATCTCTTGTGGGCGTGAAGAGTTCAAGACTGATGAAGCACTTGACACACACCCCTCAGGCTCAGCCTGGTCAATGAATCAATCAATCAGAATAGAGCTGGAAGGGACCTCAGGGGTCTTCTAGTCCAACCCCTTGCTCAAGCAATAGACCCTATACTGTTCTAGACAAATGGTTCTCCAGTCTCTTCTTGAAAACCTCCAGTGGTGGAGCACCCACAACTTCTGGTGGCAAGCTGTTCCACTGGTTAATTGTCCTCACTGTTAGGAAGTTTTGCCTTAATTCCAGGTTGCTTCTCTCCTTGATTAGTTTCCATCCATTGCTTCTTGTCTTGCCTTCTGGTGCTTTGGAAAGTAAGTTGACCCCTTCCTCTTTGTGGCAACCTCTCAAAGGCTGGAAGACTGCTATCATGTCCCCCCTTAGTCCTTTTTTCTCCAGACTCGCCCTTCCCAAATCCTACCATTCTTCATGGTCATCTCCTACTGAACCTTTTTCTCAATGAAAAAGGCAGGATGATGCCCATGAACTGTTGTTGGGACATTGCTGGTGGAGTTTCTCCAGGACCAACCAGCACAGCTTCCTAGGCACAGATTGCAAGTCGGTAGGCCGTCTTTCTCTTTCCCTCTTCCGATTCTCTGGCAAAAAAGGAGACTCGGAATCTGCTGGGGAGGGGATTGTGGTGATGGTGGCAGTCTTAGGGTTTCAATGAGTGTCTGGAGGCCCTGCAGCAATTACTTGTAATGTTCCCTAGATAGCACATTGGTGCTCTGGAGCATTTCTCCATTAAGGCCACTGATCATTTAGCCTTCATTGAAATGCCAATAAGGGAATCCCAAGGCAATAGTATCAGAGGATCGTTGGCAGGGCCCCAAGGCTGCAACTCACTCTGGTGTGATACAGAAATACAATTTGTAAGGAGAATTGGAGAAGGGATTGTAAAAAGGCAGAGAGAGGAACTTGACTGTTAGGTCCCTATACAGTAGATCCCTGTCGGGATGCTGCTATTCTGAAAGGAGCGGGGGAACCTTTGGGGTCCTCCTGTGATGTTCTCAGCTTTGCTTTGTTTACTTGAAATGGTCTAGGTTCTCCTGCTTGAGAAGGGGGCTGGGCTAGAAGACCTTCAAGGTCCCTTCCAGCTCCTATTCTATTCTATTCTATTCTATTCTATTCTATTCTATTCTATTCTATTCTATTCTATTCTATTCTATTCTATTCTATTCTATTCTATTCTATTCTATTCTACTCTATTCTATTCCATAATTCTATTCTATTCTCTATCCTAGCCTATCCTATTCTACTCTACTCTATTATATTCCGTAATTCTATTCTATTCCATAATTTTATTCTATTCCGTAATTCTATTCTATTCTATTCTCTATCCTATCCTACTCTATTCTATTCTATTCTACTCTACTCTACTCTGTTCTGTTCTATTCTATTCTATTCTATTCTCTATCCTATCCTTCTACTCTACTCTACTCTACTCTGTTCTATTCTATTCTATTCTATTCTATTCTATATCCTATCCTTCTACTCTACTCTACTCTACTCTGTTCTATTCTATTCTATTCTATTCTATTCTATTCTATATCCTATCCTTCTACTCTACTCTACTCTGTTCTGTTCTATTCTATTCTATTCTATTCTCTATCCTATCCTTCTACTCTACTCTACTCTACTCTGTTCTATTCTATTCTATTCTATTCTATTCTATTCTATTCTATTCTATTCTATTCTATTCTATTCTATTCTATATCCTATCCTTCTACTCTACTCTACTCTGTTCTATTCTATTCTATTCTATTCTATTCTATTCTATTCTATTCTATTCTATTCTATTCTATTCTATTCTATTCTATTCTATTCTATTCTATTCTATTCTATATCCTATCCTTCTACTCTACTCTACTCTACTCTACTCTACTCTACTCTACTCTACTCTACTCTACTCTACTCTACTCTACTCTACTCTACTCTACTCTACTCTACTCTATTCCCTCCTGAAAAAGCACCTTTGGGACAACCGGGACCTGGATTGATTGAGAACCACCATTAGAGCAGTTCTTTGTATTGTTTATTTTTATTATGTAATTTGTTTGTTTTCAGTTGAGTTAATAGGTTACTATGTTATAATTGTTAAAAGTTTTTTATAAAAAATTTTAATAAAAAAATTATTAAAAAAAAAAAAAAAAAAGAGAACCACCATTAGACACTTAGCCCTCCATAACATATTTTATAGCCTCAACAGAGGACCGCCGACTTGCTACCTTAGTGACAATGGGGCAAGCTTACTCATCCTGCCTGCCTATTCTAAGCACATCAGCTCACCAACGGATGCTCATTGGGGGTCACCCTCTGCTGCCCTTTCTGACACGCTCCCACTTTGTTCATTGTGGTGCCGAGGCGCTGCGTGTACGTCACCAACCGTGATGAGCAGAAAAGGCTTGTCATAATAAACTTTCCACTTTATTGTTTGTTTTAACCTTAGAGGTACTATTGAATAGGATTAGAGCATCAGAGGAATTAAGGGGGGTACAAATTAGACAACATGATTATAGATTATGTGCCTTTGCAGACGATTTACTTGTGACGCTAACTCAGCCAATACAATCGGTTCAGAGTTTGATGGAAATTATTCAAAATTATGGAAAAGTTTCAGGTTTTAAACTAAATTTATCCAAGACAAAGATGTTGGTTAAAAATCTTGATAACAAATTAAAACAAGATTTGGAAAGAATAACGGGATGCGAGATAGTTAAAAAAGTTAAATATTTAGGAATTTATATAGAAGCTTCAAATGGTAAATTATATAAGAATAATTATGAACTTTTATGGTGTAAAGTACAAAAAGAATTGGAGAATTGGAAAAAACTACAATTATCCATGTTGGGCAGAATAGCCGCTATTAAAATGAATGTATTGCCGAAATTTTTATTTTTATTTCAAATGTTACCAATACTTAAAAAGGATGGAAATCTCGATGAATGGCAGAAAGGTATAAACAAATTCATTTGGGATGGCAAGAAACCAAGGGTTAAATTTAAAATTATTCAAGACACAAGAGAGAGAGGTGGTTTGAAAGTGCCTAATTTTAAATTATATTATTATGCAGCAGTTCTAGTGGTTATAAGTGATTGGATTAACTTAACAAATGAAAGAATATTAAATATAGAAGGATATGGGTTAGTATATGGGTTCCACGCGTATTTAGTTTATGACAAAAAATTGGATAGGAGTTTTAAAGAACATATAATAAGAAACTCTGTCTTGCGAGTCTGGAAAAAGTATTATTATAAGTTAAATGGTAAAATTCCTTTATGGACAGTTCCCAGACACGCAATACAGAGTATAGGTATACAACAAATTCAAGACGTGGTGCCCTATGATAAACTTTTAAATAAAGAAGGGAATAGCATAGAACTGAAATCATTAGATAAATTAAGGGAGGAAGGTATAGCTCATAATTGGTTTTATCATGCACAACTTCAAGCCAGATGGCAAAAAGATGTCAAGATGGGTTTTTCTTTAAAGGATGATGAAAAATTAATTATACAAATTAGAGATCAAAGAAAGATGCATATTAAAAGAATATATGATGCTTTAATTGAAATTGATTCTGGAACTGAATTAATTAAAGACTGTATGATTAAATGGGAAGGTAACTTCGGCCACCCAATTATGATGGAAACTTGGAAAAGAATATGGGTGAAAAATGTTAAATTTACACAAGCTCAGCATCTAAGAGAAAATTTTTATAAAATGTTTTACAGATGGCATTTAGATCCCAAAAAATTATCGTCTATGTATCCAAATTTGCAACCCAAATGTTGGCGATGTGACTCTATGGACGCTACTTACTTTCACATTTGGTGGTCTTGCAAAAAAATTAAGGCTTTTTGGATAAAAATATGGTGGATTCTTCAAAATATTTTGAAAAAGCGTATTGAGTTTGTACCACAGTTGTTTTTGTTGGGTATTACAAAGGATTGTTCCACCACAGAGACTAAGTTGATTTTGAACTTGATTACTGCTGCAAGACTGTTGGTGGGACAATATTGGAAGTCATCTGAAATACCATCTATTGAAGAATGGACATTAAAAGTTACCCATCTTGTGGAGATGGCTAAGATTTCGGCATACCTGAAGAACCACTCAAATGAAACGTTTTTGATGGACTGGAAGAAATGGATTGATTATATGCAAAAGAAATATCAGTTGAAAGAATTAGATTTGATATATAGTTAAATAGTTTAATATAGTAGTTTAGTGAGGTTTCTTGTGTTTTTACCCTGTATTCATTCTGGGAAGTCGGGGGGGGAGGGGGGAGGGAGATAATATACGTTAGCTTATGTTTCTCAACTGTAGTTGGGGACTTAGGGATTAGATAATTTTTGTAGGATGCTCGGTAGAATTGTAGCTAGTGTTTTGGATGGCGAGGAGGAGGAGCGAAAATACAAGAGGAGTGGGCTGGTGGAGGGTGTTCTGGAGGGGGGTTCCGAGCAGTTCTTTGTATTGTTTATTTTTATTATGTAATTTGTTTGTTTTCAGTTGAGTTAATAGGTTACTATGTTATAATTGTTAAAAGTTTTTTATAAAAAATTTTAATAAAAAAATTATTAAAAAAAAAAAAATAAACTTTCCACTGGCAAGGGCACTTTTTTTTTTAATTCTGCTGCAGTTTCCTTGTCTGTGGCACCTTAAAGCAGAAGACAACTCCTAAGTGCTGCCACCAGATTTAAGGTTTTTTTAATTGTTTTTTTTAAGAAAAAAATACTTCTCATCGTATGTAGTGCTAAGTCACGGGTGGTGCTGTTCACCGAAGAGAGAGAGAAAAAGAGAGGGAGAGGGAGGGAGGGAGAGAGAGAGATAGAGGGAGGGAGGGAGAGAGAGAGAGAGAGAGAGAGAGAGAGAGAGAGAGAGAGAGAGAGAGAGAGAGAGAGAGAGAGACCAACTGACTAACTCCTTATAAAGAATGGTTACAGGTGGTCCTAGACTTAAAAGACTTCATATAGAATAGAATAGAATAGAATAGAATAGAATAGAATAGAATAGAATAGAATAGAATAGAATAGAATAGAATAGAATAGAATAGAATAGAATAGAATAGAATAGAATATGGAATGCAATAAGTAGAATAGAATATGGAATGCAAAGAATGGAATGGAATGGAATGGAATGGAATGGAATGGAATAGAATAGAATAGAATAGAATAGAATAGAATAGAATAGAATAGAATAGAATAGAATAGAATATGGAGTGCAATAAGTAGAATAGAATATGGAATGCAATAAGTAGAATAGAATATGGAATGCAAAGAATGGAATGGAATAGAATGGCATGGCATGAATTTCAATAGAATAGAATTAGAGTAACTAGAATAGAATGGAATGGAATGGAATGGAATAGAATAGAATAGAGAAAGGAATAGAATAGAGAAAGGAAGATAAGAGAAGAGAAGAGAAGATGGGATGGGATGGGATAGAGTAGAGTAGAGTAGAGTAGAGTAGAGTAGAGTAGAGTAGAGTAGAGTAGAGTAGAGTAGAGTAGAATAGAATAGAATAGAATAGAATAGAATAGAATAGAATAGAATAGAATAGAATAGAATAGAATAGAATAGAATAGAAAAAATATGGAATAGAATGGAATGGAATTGAATAGAATAGAGAAAATATGGAATGGAATGGAATGGAATGGAATGGAATGGAATGGAATGGAATGGAATAGAATAGAATAGAATAGAATAGAATAGAATAGAATAGAATAGAATAGAATAGAATAGAATAGAATAGAATAGAATAGGAAGGGATCTTATAGGTCATCTAGTCCAACCCCCTGCCCAAGCAGGAGACCCTACACCATTTCTGACAGTGGAGCTTCAGTATCAGAGTTGCTTTCTGTTAGATGATAAAATCCACTCTCAATCAGGGATCCAGGAAAAGGCCAGTTTTATAGGCAGTGGATGCACCCAAGCTGCGGCCTTCTCGATCCAGGGGCTAATTCCGATTTTATGTTTTTCTGTTATCCTTGGCAGATCACTGCTGCTGTTGCCAAAAGCTTTCCGACACTCATTTAACCCACGGTGCTGGCAACAATGGCTGAAAAATCAGCTAATTAGATGGGATTAGTGTCATTGTCTGCAGGCAGCTTGGGCTGTATTTCCAGCTTCTGGCATATACGAGCCTGTCCGTCTGTGTGTTTCTGTGTGCGTGTTCTTCCATATCTCATCCTCATTTTTTTTTCCAAAGCAGCTGGAGCTGGTGAGCTACTAACTCTCTTGGGAAGGGACTGATGGGATCTCCTGCTTGGAATTGGATTCAGAGGACCCTGTTGGCTGTGGGTTCTGGGAGGTGTAGTCTATATATTGGAGAGACATTTGGGGAGAAGATCCTGATAGAGAATGGAATGGAAGAGAAGAGAAGAGAAGAGAAGAGAAGAGAAGAGAAGAGAAGAGAAGAGAAGAGAAGAGAAGAGAAGAGAAGAGAAGAGAAGAGAAGAGAAGAGAATAAGGAATATGAAAAAGAATGGAATGGAATAGAATAGAATAGAATATATGGAATGTAATGGAATGTAATAGAATAGAATAGAATATATGGAATGGAATAGAATAGAATAGAATAGAATAGAATAGAATAGAATAGAATAGAATAGAATAGAATAGAATAGAATAGAATAGAATAGAATAGAATAGAACAGAACAGAACAGAATAGAATAGAATATATGGAATAGAATAGAATAGAATAGAATAGAATAGAATAGAATAGAATAGAATAGAATAGAATAGAATAGAATAGAATAAGGAATATGAAAAAGAATGGAATGGAATAGAATAGAATAGAATATATGGAATGTAATGGAATGGAATAGAATAGAATAGAATATATGGAATGGAATAGAATAGAATAATAGAATAGAACAGAACAGAACAGAACAGAACAGAACAGAACAGAACAGAACAGAATAGAATAGAATAGAATAGAATAGAATAGAATAGAATAGAATAGAATAGAATAGAATAGAATAGAATAGAATAGAATATATGGAATGGAATGGAATAGAATAGAATAGAATATATGGAATGGAATGGAATAGAATGGAATAGAATAATAGAATAGAATAGTAGTAGTAGTAGTAGTAGTAGTAGTAGTAGTAGTAGTAGTAATAAAGTTGGAAGGGACCTTGGAGGTCATCTAGTCCAACCCCCTGCTCAGGCAGGAAACCCTATACCATTTTAGACAAATGGTTGTCCAGTCTCTTCTTAAAAACTTTCAGTGTTGGAGCATTCACTGCTTCTGGAGGCAGGTTGTTCCACTGGTTAATTGTTCTGACTGTCAGGAAGTTTCTCCTTAGTTCTAGGTTGCTTCTCTCCTTGATCAGTTTCCATCCGTTGCTTCTTGTCCTGCCTTCAGGCACTTTGGAGAATAGCTTGAGTGCAGTGTTGTAAGTTGAGGACTAACTGGAATGCTCTCTTCACTAAAGCAAGGGCCTGATTTTCGCCTTCAAACGAGATTTTCCAAGAAGGGAATTGGAGCGAAGAGACAATGAAACAAATAAAATAGCTGGGTTCTAGCAGAGATCTGAGCGTAGATTAATGGATGCTCTCCGGGACGTTTGGCTGCATTCATCAAAATTCGGACCACCCGGATTTTTGTATAGCTGTCAAGTGCCATCCTGGCTAGAGCAGATTTGAACTTCTTTCACCAACCTTCAGAAGAGAAAGTTTGAACATAACTCCTTTAAAAAGCCTTTTGTGTTGTCTTAATGTCCCACTTCTTAAGTAGCCTCACCGAGGCTATTTCAACTCCATCAAACTGTCAACCCTCTTTCTCTTTTTTGATGATTTAATTCGCAGGGCACCATTCTCAGCTGCCAGGTGGAAAGGGTTGGGATGGATAATGCTTTCTCTCTCTCCCCCCCCCCCATCTTTTTATTTCTGTAATGAGGGAGCTTTGAATCTGGGATTTTTTTTTAAAAAAAAAGGCAAGGGCTTTGCCAAAGGAAACGCTGATTTTCCTCTCTGTGGGGCTGATAGAATCGTTTGCTTTGCTGTATCGAAGATATAAAAAGAAAAGAAAGAAAGAAAGCCACAATCACTTAAATAGGAGGCCAGCCGTGTGCTGCAGCTGCCAAAAAGGCCAACACAATGCTGGGCTACATTAACAGAGGGATAGAATCAAGATCATGTGAAGTATTAATACCACTTTACAAGGCCTTGGTAAGGCCACACTTTACAGTTTTGGTCACCACAATGTAAAAAAGATGCTGAGACTCTAGAATGAGTGCAGAGAAGAGCAACAAAGATGATTAGGGGACTGGAGGCTAAAACATACGAAGAACGGTTGCTGGAATTGGGTCTGTCTAGTTTAATGAAGAGAAGGACAAGGGGGGACAGGATAGCAGTCTTCCAATATCTCAGGGGCTGCCCCAAAGAAGAGGGAGTCAAGCTATTCTCCAAAGCACCAGAAGGCAGGACAAGAAGAAGCAATGGATGGAAACTCATCAAGGAGAGAAGCAACCTGGACTAAGGAGAAACTTCCTGACAGTGAGAACAATTAACCAGTGGAACAACCTGCCTCCAGAAGCTGTGAATGCTCCAACACTGGAAGCTTTTAAACAGAGACCAGACAGCCATTTGTCTGAAATACTATAGGGTTTCCTGCCTGAGCAGGAGGTTGGACTTGATGATCTCCAAGGTCCCTTCCAACTTTATTATTATGATTATTATTATTAAATTTGAATGGGATTCTTTCATCCCGCTCATTTCATTATCATAAACCCCAGCCTTGCTTGCACAGAGCTGGGCTGAGTTCTGAAGGGCTCCCAGACCCCGTTTGGGAGCTCTGTGGCTGCATACTTTGATTTTAGCCAGACCTGCAGGTTTTCCATTTTCAAGAAATCCTCCGTGCTTTCCAGCTGCGGTTCAGTTCGCTTGTCAGCACAAGCCGTCAGCTCAGCTGTCACCTTCCATCCGATTCACCCCATTGGCGAAGACGTGCTGGCAGGCTGATTTATTTTCTGGAGGGGAGGATATTTGGGAAGTTAACATTTCTGTTGAAAGGCTGGTTTGCAACGAGAGGGAACGTGGGGGGATTCAGGCCTGGCATTGGGCGATCTGGGCAGTCGGTTGCCGGCCTGGCACACAAATCTGAGACACAGCTGTGTTGTTCTCCCTGCGTGCTCACGGCAGCACCCGTGAGCGTCAGTGGGGTTCCACATTTTTCATGACTCGGTTGACCCAGTTTTGTGCACGGTCCGAAGCTGCGGTTGGCTCGTCTAATAAGACCCATCAACCAGATTCACACAACATTTGAAAGCAGTGGGCAAGCACCATGGGGAGCGGGGCAATGAGGACTTAGGTCATCGTGATGCAGACCCTCGTGATTTGGGTTCTTGTGTCCAACGCTGAGATTTAAGTAGACAACAGAATACCACAGTTGGAAGGGACCTTGGAGGTCTCCTAGTCTAACCCCCTGCTCAAGCAGAAGACCTGCCTAGACCATTTCAATCAATCAATCCATGCGAATAAAGCTGGAAGGGACCTTGGAGGTCATCTAGTCCAACTCCCTGTCCAAGAAGGAGACCCTAGACCAGCAGTTCTCAACCTTTTTCAGGCTGCGACCCCGACCTGCACCGTGCATGCACGGCGCGACGGCCCCCATCGCGCATGCGCGGCGCGACGGCCCCATCACGCATGCACGGCACGACGGCCCCATCACGCATGCGCGGCGTGACGGCCCCATCACACATGCGCGGTGCTACCCCGCACATGCGCAGTGCGATGGCCCGCATCGCACATGCATGGCGCGACGGCCCGCATCGTGTATACGCAGCATGATGGCCCGCATCGCGCATGCGTGGTGCTAGCCCGCACATGCGTGGTGCTGTCCCCTGCGCCGGCCGAGGGGAAAAAATGGCGGACTGCGTTGTTTGACGACCCCCGTGAAATGGTCGTTCGACCCCAAATGGGGTCGCGACCCACAGGTTGAGAAACGCTGCCCTAGACTATGCCAGACAAGTCGCTGTCCAATCTCTTCTTTAAAACCTCCAGTGTTGGAGCACCCACAACTTCTGGAGTCAGGTCGTTCCGCAAGATCAGGGTTGCACTGTAAAGATGAAGGCAGGGCTCTTTCAAACCCCAAGCCAGATCAAGAAGGGGGGGGGAAGCCGGATTTGTTTTTAACAGACCCTGTGATTCACTTAACAACCGCAGGGATTTGCTTAACGCCAATTTTGGGCTCCCTTGTGGTCATCAGTCAAGGACTACCTGTACATTAAGAATGGATTTGGGATCCAACTTTGGGCCAGGAGGAGTTGCAAGCCAGAGTTTCCCGGCTGTGGGGAACTTCCTCCACAGATCAAGAGAAGAAGAAAAAGAACGTTGGGTATGTTTTTCAAACCCAGAATCACATTCGCTGTAGCGCTGAAAATTGGCTTGTCTCGAGCGCACGTTAGTGTCACATTTGAAGGCTTAAGAAGATGCTGATTAGATCTGTGCCAAGATTCAGCTGGGGGATCTTGACTGAAAGGCAACCTGATGGAGTCACCTAATCCAATCAGGTGTCCAAATGCCGGATTAAATTGGATAGATCTGAACCGATTCTGGGCAGGTTGATTGGAACTCCGGGTACACCTATCCACGTACCTCTGCAGGGTTCAGGTTTCGATTCAATTGCTATTTATTTATTTATTAAAAAAAGCTAGGTATGCATGGGTAATGTGTATGAATGCAGAACAGAATACAAAATAGCAGAGTTAGAAGGGACCTTGAAGGTCTTCTAGTCCAACCCCTAGGTAAGCAGGGATGGAGCAGCAGAACTTCTGGAGCCAAGCCAGTTCCGCTGATCAATTATTCTTACTCCAGGAAATTTCTCCTTAATTTTACATTGGATCTCTCTTGAATAAGCTTCCACCCGTTACTTCTTTTCTTGCCCTCTGGAGAACAGATTAACAGAATAAAAGAGTTGTTCAGAGGGACCTTGGGGGTCATCTAGTCCAACCCCCTGCTGAGGCAGGAATCCCTACACCATTTCAGACAAATGGCTGTCCAGTCTCTTCTTAAAAACTTCCAGTGTTGGAGCATTCACCGCTTCTGGAGGCAGGTGGTTCCACTGGTTAATTGTTCTCACTGTCAGGAAGTTTCTCCTTAGTTCTAGGTTGCTTCTCTCCTTGCTTGGTTTCCATCCGTTGCTTCTTGTCCTGCCTTCAGGAATGTTGGAGAGTAGCTTGACTCCCTCTTCTTTGGGGCAGCCCCTGAGATACTGGAAGACTGCTATCATGTCTCTCCAATCTTTCTCTTTGTTTGAGTAACGGAATAACAGAGTTGGAAGGGACCTTGGAGGTCATCTAGTCCAACCCCCTGCTCAGGCAGGAAACCCTACACCATTTCAGACAAATGGCTGTCCAGTCTCTTCTTAAAAACCTCCAGTGTTGGAGCATTCACCACTTCTGGAGGCAGGTTGTTCCACTGGTTAATTGTTCTCACTGTCAGGAAGTTTCTCCTTAGTTCTAGGTTGCTTCTCTCCTTGATTTAGTTTCCATCCATTGCTTCTTGTCCTGCCTTTAGGCGCCCTGGAAAAGAGCTTAACTCCCTCTTCTTTGTGGCAGCCTCTCAAATATTGTTAGGCTGCTGTCGTGTGGTGTTTGACAAGGGCGTTGCTTTTTCAAGACCCCTTTGATTTTAAGCCTTATTTAAAGACTTCTAAAATTTCCACAGTTTAACAAGTCAAAATCGGCTCCTTTTTCCCCCAGCCTGTTCTGAGAAACAGAGGGGCTGCCTTTAGCCACACAGATGCTTCAATCATCTTAATTATTGCATACCGAGTTTCTTTCTTCCTGACTTTAGGGAATCGCAGCCCATTGTTGTTGTTTTTTTCCTTGCCGATTTCGGATTTTGCCCCAGGCTCCAACTCAGCAAAACAGCCTTAATTAGGGCATAGGAGCCTGTGGCTTTCCTGTTTGACACCCAAAGCTGCATGATGGAAACTGATTGGAGTGGCAGAGGCAAATATATCACCTGGAGGGAGCCGGCAATTTCATTTTCCCTCTTGGGATCCAATGTTACCGAAACTACAAGTTGTTCACAATTCGCCAGGATTTGTCTTGAGGATCAACAAGGGTTTTTCCCTAAAAGAAACTTAAAGGAGAATGTTAGGAATGTCCATTCTATTCTATTCTATTCTATTCTATTCTATTCTATTCTATTCTATTCTATTCTATTCTATTCTATTCTATTCTATTCTATTCTATTCATTTCATATTCTATTCTATTCTGTTCTATTCTATTCTATTCCATTCCATTCCATCCCATCTTCTATTCTATTCTATTCTATTCTATTCTATTCTATTCTATTCTATTCTATTCTATTCTATTCTATTCTATTCTATTCTACAATCTATTCTATTCTACGATCTATTCAATTCTATTCTACAATCTATTCTATTCTATTCTATTCTATTCTACAATCTATTCTATTCAATTCTATTCTTTTCTATTCTATTCTATTCTATTCTATTCTACAATCTATTCTATTCTACGATCTATTCTATTCTATTCTATTCTATTCTATTCTACAATCTATTCTATTCTATTCTACAATCTATTCTATTCTACGATCTATTCTATTCTATTCTATTCTATTCTACAATCTATTCTATTCTATTCTTTTCTATTCTATTCTACAATCTATTCTATTCTATGATCTATTCTACATTCTATTCTATTCTATTCTACAATCTATTCTATTCTACGATCTATTCTATTCTACAATATATTCTATTCTATTCTATTCTATTCTATTCTACAATCTATTCTATTCTACGATCTATTCTATTCTATTCTATTCTACAATCTATTCTATTCTATTCTATTCTATTCTACAATCTATTCTATTCAATTCTATTCTTTTCTATTCTATTCTATTCTATTCTTTTCTATTCTATTCTATTCTATTCTATTCTACAATCTATTCTATTCTACGATCTATTCTATTCTATTCTATTCTATTCTATTCTATTCTATTCTATTCTATTCTATTCTATTCTATTCTATTCTACAATCTATTCTATTCTATGATTATTCTATTCTATTCTATTCTACAATCTATTCTATTCTACGATATATTCTATTCTATTCTACAATCTATTCTATTCTATTCTTTTCTATTCTACAATCTATTCTATTCTACAATCTATTCTATTCTACAATCTATTCTATTCTACAATCTATTCTATTCTATTCCATTCCATTCCATTCCATTCTTTTCCATTCTATTCTGTTCTGTTCTATTCTATTCTATTCAATTCTATTCTATTCTATTCTATTCTATTCTATTCTATTCTATTCTATTCTATTCTATTCTATTCTATTCTATTCTATACGATCATTAAAAAGAAATCCAATGTAGAACTAAGGAGAAATTTCTCATCAGTGAGAACAATTAACCAGTGGAACAACCTGCCTCCAGAAGCTGTGAATGTTCCAACACTGGAAGTTTGTTTAAGAAGAGATTGGACAACCATTTGTCTGAAATGGTATAGGGTTTCCTGCCTGAGCAGGGGGTTGGACTAGAAGACCTCCAAAGTCCCTTCCAAGTCTGTTATTCTATTCTAATTCTGGGTTATGCTTGTGCGGTCAATCTAAATTTCTGAAGAAGCTCTTTCCTTCAAAAGGGCTACAGTTCCAGACAGAGATACTGACTCCCAAATGCTGGACTTTCTGGGCATTTGCATTTTCATCAGAAAAACAGCCAGCCTGTACATTAACGGGACGCGTTTTTGTAATTAATTTGCTCAACGCTGCGGTAGCAGGTCATCCCCTCGACTCAAAATACACAACCCGTTGAAGTTGCTAAGTCGTGACATGTTTGCACTTGCTCTGGGTGTGGGTAAACTGTGAACTGTAGTTGTTAAGAGATTCTTTTTTCCCCCTCCCATCTGTGTAAATCACCAGTATTTATTTTCTTCCATCTGGTAAAGCTTGGAGTTGAGACAGGGTTGAGGCTGGAACTGGGAACAGATTCTCTGTATGATTTGAGGAAATCTCTTTCTGGTCCCTATAGACGCTTTGAGGGAAACTGACAGTCCATCAGTTGCTTTTCTTGTGTTTACTCAACAAAGCCAGATTGATTAAGAGGGCCCTGGAGAAAAACCTTTGGGTTCCAACTGACCTGGTGGATGATGCTAGAGCCCAGTCTTCTTCTGAAAGCAACTCCAGATTTTTGACCCGATGCAGATGTTCCTCTTCTAGCAAGTCGAATCCCATCTGCTGCTGGAAATAAATTCAGCCAGCCTTCTCTCAAGGGGCAGATTGTCCCAGTGTAAAAGCAGATTGCCTCATCTCTCCCCCCAGCTGCATTAAAGAGAGCAGGCTGTCCAACCCAACTGGAGTTTGAAGAAGAGAAGAAGCTTGGGAGACATCTCCATAGACCTCTTGGCTTCCAAAGCCACCACCTTGTCAACATCTTGCAACTCTCAGATTATATAGTGGGACGCCACTCAGCTGCATCGGATAGAACCCGTGATAGTTCTGACTCGTGCACAATAAAAGAACACAACAGCAAATGAGACCATTGTAAAAGAACAGAGAGATCAAGACCGTTTGTTCAAAGGAACAGAACAGAATAATAGAGTTGGAAGGGACCTTGGAGGTCTTCTAGTCTAGCCCTCTGCTCAGGAAGGGGCAAGGGAGACCCCAGCTAGGAAGAAAGCAAAACAAGAAACACAGAGGGATTGAACATTGTTTTCTACCCATTGAGCTCCTTCTTGAAAGGATGAGAATCAGGGTAGTTAACCTTACTTTTAACCTCTTAGAAGATGCTAGAAAGGGGGGTCTAATCCCCCTTTAGAAGTCAACTGGGTGTCCTTAGGCTGGACACAAGCAGTGCTAGACTAGAAAGTAACAAACATTGTTCTACCAACCTTCGTTGGACCAATGTGGTAGATTACTGTCCATTAAGAGCCGTGATGGTGCAGTGGTTAGAAAGCAGCATTGCAGGCTAACTCACCGTTGACTGCCAGGAGTGCGATCCTCACCAGCTCAAGGTTGACTCAGGCTCCCATCCTTCTGAGGTCAGTAAAACGAGGACCCAGATTGTCGGGGGCAAAAGGCTGACTCTGTAAACCGCTTCGAGAGGGCTGTAAAGCACCGTGAAGCAGTATATACGTCTAAGGGCTATTGCTATTGCTATGGCACTCAATGAAGAGGTTTACACCTTTGTGATAGTATGTGGAAAAGACCTTGGGAGACAGAGTGAAGGGATACTCCCAAGGGAATGGGCAGATAAGAGACTGCTTAGCCCTCAGATGCATAATGGCTGGAGAAAGAAGGAACCCTCCCTAGTTTCTCAGGCTGTAAAGGAGATGGTTATGGTATGTGGGAAAGACTTTGGGAGACAAATAGAAGAGAAGCTCCATAGGGAATAAGATAAGAGACAGCATAGCCCACAGCTGTATAATGGATGGAGAAAGATGCTTAGAAGGAATCCTCCCTAGTTTCTCAGGCTGTAAAGGAGATGGTTATGGTATGTGGAAAGACTTTGGGAGACAAATAGAAGAGAAGCTCCATAGGGAATAAGATAAGAGACAGCATAGCCCACAGCTGTATAATGGATGGAGAAAGATGCTTAGAAGGGACCCTCCCTAGTTTCTCAGGCTGTAAAGGAGGCGGCTGTAAAGGGAATGTGACAAAGATCTTGTGAGATGGGGGAAGAGATGCTGCCAAGAAAGAGTCAGATAAGAGACCGCACAGCCCACAGCTGCATAACAGGGGGAAAAGGATACTCAGAAGGGACCCTCCCTAGTTTCTCAGGCTGTAAAGCAGATGGTTATGGTATGTGGGAAAGACTTTGGGAGACTGTGCAAAGAGAGGCTTCCAAAGAAATGGTCACACTTAGCTTGCAGCAAGGATAATGGGTGAGGCAAGGGTCTTAGAAAAGACCCTCCCTAGTTTCTCAGGCTGTAAAGGAGACAATGGAGGATTCTGTACTTTCACCCTTGCAAGATTCCACCGATGTAGCTTTACAATACAGTTGAGGTAGCTCACCTGATTATAATTCCTATCAGCTTTACCCAGGAGACTGACAATTCTGCAGTGAGGTGAACTTGGGTTGAATATATACATCTAATCTCCGTCTCTCTCCTACAGTCATTCAGTATGTTGCTTTTTCAGCATTACACATACAAAGTAGTTTTATAATTTAGAACATTCCTTTTAAGTATTTAGAATTTTATTTTTATTTTTTTTTAGCATTAGAGTCGTGGCGTTTAGTAATCTGAACCATTTTATTTACTTCCATTAAGCTTCCGGAACGGGTTTATGCATTTTAATTTGAATCTTGTAACCTCCTACAACAATGGTACAAAATGTAAGTTAGTGGCCGTAATAAAACGATGACTAACACAGCTTCTGCCTCTGAGGAAGGAGTCGTAGCTCAGTTACATCAACACTTCCTTGTTCGCAAAATTCCCAAATTTGATCCCAGACATCTTCAGGCAGGCTTGGGAAATAAGGATTGTTGTCATCAGAAGAAACAAGAGGGGTCTAAATCAGCGGTTCTCAACCTATGGGTCGCGACCCCATTTGGGGTCGAACGACCGTTTCGCGGGGGTCGCCGGACACCGCGGTCCGCCATTTGGGGTTTTTTTGTTTTTTTGTTTTTTTTGTCGTGCGCGCGCCGCGCATGCGCGGTTCGGGCCGTCGTGCGCGCACCACGCATGCGCGGATCGACCCATCGCGGTCCGCCATTTTGGGTTTTTTTGTTTTTTTCATTGCGCGCGCACGCGCATGCGCGGTTCAGGCCGTTGCACGTGCGCCGTGCATGCACCGCGCATGCGCGGATCGGCCCATCGCGGTCGCCATTTTTTCCCCCATCGTGCGCGCCACGCATGCGTGGATCGCCCCGGTGTGCCGCGCATGGGTGGGGCAAGTGGGGTCTCAACCTGAAAAAGGTTGAGAACCACTGGTCTAAATGAATTTGTGGACCCAGTTATGGCACAGTTTAGTTTTCCTAATTTCATCCACAAAACGTGTAGAGACTCCAGAGTAGGTTTTGGTGACCATGGACCCTTCTCAAGGGATAGGCAAGTTATCCAACAAAATCCCAACTTGATTGTTGTTTCCTTATATCTAGAATTAAAATTTGGGATGCAAGGAAGCATCCGACGGTTGGGAGACAGCTGATCCCAAATGTCTTACCATCTTTCTCAGGAGTTTTTACAAGGCCTTGGTAAGGCCACACTTGGAATATGGCATCCAGTTTTGGTCACCACGATGTAAAAAGATATTGAGATTCTAGAAAGAGTGCAGAGAAGAGCAACAAAGATGATTAGGGGACCGGAGGCTAAAACATATAAGGAACGGTTGCTGGAATTGGGTATGTCTAGTTTAACGAAGAGAAGGACGAGGGGGGACATGATAGCAGTGTACCAATATCTCAGGGGCTGCCCCAAAGAAGAGGGAGTCAAGCGATTCTCCAAAGCGCCTGAAGGCAGGACAAGAAGCAACAGATGCTAGAACTAAGGAGAAACTTCCTGACAATTAGAACAATTAACCAGTGGAACAACCTGCCTCCAGGAGCGGTGAATGCTCCACACTGGAGTTTGTTAAGAAGAGACTGGACAACCAACTGAAATGTTATGGGGTTTCCTGCCTGAGCAGGGGGTTGGACTAGATGACCTCCAAGGTCCCTTCTAACTCCATTATTATTATTATTATTATTGTTGTTGTTGTTGTGTTGTTCTTCTTCTTCTTCTTCTTTTTCTTCTTCTTCTTCTTCTTTTTCTTCTTCTTCTTCTTCTTCTTCTTCTTCTTCTTCTTCTTCTTCTCTTCTTCTTCTTCTTCTTCTTCTTCTTCTTCTTCTTCTTCTTCTTCTTCTTCTTCTTCTTCTTCTTCTTCTTCTTCTTCTTCTTCTTCTTCTTCTTCTTGTTATTATTATACCAATTCCTAGAAGATGAAGCCTAGGAGAGCAGGTGGGTTGGAAACTATCCTTCTTAATTTTTGTGCTCTCTTTTCCTCTGCGAGAGGCTATCCACAAATGTCTTTATCCAGATGAATCACTGCTGGAACCTGCCAGAAACCCTTATGTTGCAAGGAGGAATGGCTGGAGGGAGAAATGTAGCAGAGCAAGCACTGGTCCTCTCGGCTGAGGAAGGCAATTAGTCTACATAACTGGGAAATTGCCGTGTTTCTAAGGACATGGCTAATTGGATAACCAGGGTGGGACGGGGCGGGGTGGGGTGGGGAAGAGCCTCCAGGTTTTAAAAGCAGTTCTTGAACCTATCAAAAAAGTCAGGAGAAGGCCGGCTGCTGAAGATCTGAAATTGTAATGTGGTGGAATCTCCAGCTAGACAGGAGGAAGGTGTTCAGAGAAGGCTGAGTTTAGGGTCTTTGCCTGGCCTACCCCAGAATCCCTGAAGCCTTATCTGTAGGAGGTGACTCGGCTGAGCCCGAGGGAGGGGTCAAACAGATCATTAGTCATGAGTCTCTGTGTGCCCACAGGAGATCCAAGTCCTGCCCACCTTGAATGCCTTCTTATTCCCTACTCATTTCCTCCCTCCCTCCCTTCCTTCCTTCCATTTGTCCATCCATCTGTCCATGAGAGAGAAGGAGGGAAGGAGGAAGTAAGCAAGGAAGGAAGAGATGGACAGACAGAAAGGAGGGGAGAAAGAGAAATTGTGCGGGTGTGTGCCTTCTTATCTCCCGCTCATTTTGCTCGAGCCGTTAGTAGCTCAGATTTTTGTAGAGAGCTTAAGCTTGCAATGAATCATTACGCTCATTTGAATTCCCCGAATCTCCTGATTTCCCTGGAACCTTGCCATCGTTTGACCTCCCTCATCCGTCTGGTGAGATTCTTGTAACATCCTTGAGTAGCAATAAACTACAGTTTGGGATTCTTTATGGGTGATTCTGGTTGCTTTCCCCTGACGTGTAACAATAGCGTTTTAGATTTATATAGCGCTTTAGAGTACTCTCTGGACAGTTTGCAATGTCAGCATTATTTGCATCTTGCCCCCAAGAAACTGGATCTGCGTTTTACTGACCTCGGAAGGATGGAAGGTTGAGTTAAGCTTGATTCCCATGAGGATCGAACTCCAGGCTGTGGGCAGAGTTTGCCTCCCTGCGCCACCAGGATTCAGGCATGCAAATAGACGACCAATCCATGCTCTCTACATGGGGCTACCTTTGAAAAACGTTCGGAGACTTCAGGTAATGCAGAATGCAGCCGCGCGAGCAGTGTTGGGCTTGCCTAGAAATGCCCATATTTCAACATCACTCCGCGAGCTGCATTGGCTGCCAATTGGTCTCCGAACGCAATTCAAAGTGTTGTTTATGACCTATAAAGCCCTACATGGCATCGGACCAGGTTACTTACGGGACCGTCTGCTGCCCCATGAATCCCAGCGGCCGGTTAGGGCCCACAGGGTCGGCCTTCTCCAGGTCCCGTCTGCCAGACAGTGTCGCCTGGCGGGGCCTAGGGGAAGAGCCTTCTCTGTTGCGGCCCCGGCCCTCTGGAACCAACTTTCCCCGGAGATCCGTATCGCCCCCACCCTCTCCGCCTTTCGCAAATTGCTAAAGACCCATCTTTGCCGGCAGGCCTGGGGCAGTTAACACCTTGCCCAGCCAGTGTATGTATGTTTGTATGTCTGTTTCTGGTTGATTGGTTTTTTTTTAATTAATGGGTTTTGTAATGTATTTAATATTGGATTTCTTTATGTTAGTATTCATGCTGTGAGCCGCCCTGAGTTCTTGGAATAGGGCGGCATAGAAATCTAATAAATAAATAAATAAATAAATAAATTAATTAATTAATTAATAATAATAATAATAATAATAATAATAATAATAATAATAATAATTGGAGTTAGGATTTGGCTGGCCTGTAGGATCCTGATAGGAGCTGATTTAAGGAGACACTGTGCGTGAGAATTTAAGAGTGAAAGGCTATGGTTTTTCTAACGCAGGTCAGTTTTCCGTGAGTCCATTGAGAAAAAAAACAGGTCCTACTTTTATAGCCTCCTGTATTTAGGAAAAGGCTAGAAGCAGCTGTCGACTCCCCCACAATTGATATAATTTCAGTTAAATAAGAAAATAAGAAGTTGGCTTTCGAGCTAGACCAGACCAGGAAGCCCAAGTTATGGAGACTAGTGCTACTGTGATTATAGGATTACAGTAATCGAATCCTGCGAGTATGAATCTGTCTCGCCCTTCCTTGCCTTGATGATCAAGAGACCAAAGGGAGGTCAAGTCTGAGGCACTTCTTCAAATTACTTTTTTGCCCTGGACTCAGATTTGATTGATCTGACTGTTGCCTTGATTGCTTCTCTTCCTTTTCCCGCTCACAGCCCTTTACGGAACCTCGTCTTTTGACTCCAAGCGGGGACCATCTCCTACTTGAGAAGAAGAACTGAGAGTGCTCCTAGTTTGAATGAAATCTCTGCCTATCTGAGACAGAGACAGAGGAGAGAGAGAGAGAGAGAGAGAGAGAGAGAGAGAGAGAGAGAGAGAGAGAGAGAGAGAGAGAGAGAGAGAGACAGACAGACAGACAGACAGACAGACAGACAGACAGACAGACAGACAGACAGAGACAGAGACAGAGACAGAGACAGAGACAGAGACAGAGACAGAGACAGAGACAGAGACAGAGACAGAGAGGAGACACACAGCGAGACAGAGACAGAGAGACAGAGAGAGGAGAGACAGAGAGAGGAGAGAGAGACAGAAAGAGAAGAAAGAGAGAGACAGAGAGGAGAGACAGAAAGGAGAGAGAGACAGAAAGAGGAGAAAGAGAGACAGAGAGGAGAGAGAGAAACAGAGAGAGAGACAGGAGAGAGACAGAGATGAGAGAGAGAGACAGAGGAGAGAGAGACAGAGAGATGAGAGAGAGACAGAAAGAGGAGAGAGAGAGACAGAGACAGACAGAGAGAGGAGAGAGGAGAAAGAGACAGAAAGAGACAGAGAAGAGAGAGAGAAAGGAGAGAGAGACAGAAAGAGGAGAAAGAGAGACAGAGAGAGGAGAGAGACAGAGGAGAGAGAAAAACAGAGAGAGAGACAGAGAGACAGAGAGAGAGGAGAGAGAGACAGAAAGAGGAGAGAGAGAGGAGAGAGAGAGAGAGAGAGAGAGAGAGAGAGAGAGAGAGAGAGAGAGAGAGAGAGAGAGAGAGAGAGAGAGAGAGAGAGAGAGAGAGAGAGAGAGAGAGAGAGAGAGAGAGATTGTAGGAGCCACTTCTCCAGCCCTTCTCCTCTACCTTCTCTGCCCCCAGGTTCCTTCCTCAACCCAAAGTTGGGTTTTTAAAAAAAAACAATTGAGATGAAAGAAAAAGAGCGAGGGGAGAAAACTGGTTATTAACTGAATCCCTTGAGATCTTGCACCTCCCTTGCAAGGCCAGCTGTGAAACAAAGGCAGTGGATTGATAAAATAGTGAACACTAAGCAATTGCTATAGCAACCGTGAGCAACAAGCTAGTAGCATTCACAGATGGTGGAATACTGAGGCACACCTGTTGCAATTCAGACATCGGGGATGCACCATCGGGCATCCCCTAAGTCAGTCTTACAACTTCCAGCTTTATTGACGAGGTTGCTCAATCTCTGATGGTATAGAAAGCAGAGCAGCAAATGTCATCTCCCTTATGTCCACCCAGATGAGGTCAGCAGAGCTGTGGGACCTGTGTCTCCAATAGACTTTTTGGAATAGAGTTCAGCTACCCCTTGGGGCATTAACCAATCGAAGGATGGTTGAAGGCCAGGTCTTCATCCTTCGCCATTGGAGAAACTGAGTCTGGTGGCAAGGAGAAAGCATCCTGCTGGCAAGAATAACAGAATAAGAGAGTGGGAGGTCTTCTAGTCCAACACCATATGCCATTTCAGACAAATGGTTCTTCTTAAAAACCTCCAGCATTGGAGCACCCACAGTTTCTGGAAGCAAGCTACTCTACTGATGAATTGTTCTCACCTGTCAGGAAGTTTCTCCTTAGTTCCAGGTTGCTTCTCTCCTTGGTTAGTTCCCATCCATTGCTTCTTGTCCTGCCTTCAGGCGCTTTGGAGAATAGCTTGACTCCCTTTTCTTTGTGGCAGCCCCTGAGATATTGGAACACTGCTATCATGCCAACCCTAGTCCTTCTCTTCATTAAACTAGACATTCCCAATTCCTGCTGTATTGTGAGGGTTGTGAGGGGTCCTTAGTTATGAGGGGTCTTTAATGCTCTCTGAGCTTGGTGGTTTTCTTGCAGACGTTTCATTACACAAACTAGGTCAGATCATCAGTGCTAGAAGTTCATCACTAGCACTGATGATGTTACCTGGTTTAGTTAATGAATGGTCTGCAAGAAAACCCATCAAGCTCAGGGAGCACCAAGGACCTCACAATCGTCCCCTCTCCTCCTCCTCCTCCTCCTCCTTCTCCTCCTCCTCCTCCTCCTCCTCCTCTCTACAAACAGCACTCCCTTCTAGGGAGCACACCAAGGACCTCACATTTCAACCCTTGTTCTTGTTGTTAGTTGCGAAGTCGTGTCCGACTCATCGCCACCCCATGAACAACGTTCCTCCAGGCCTTCCTGTCCTCTACCATCTTCTGGAGTCCATTGAAGCTCACGCCTCCTGCTTCAGGGACTCCCTCCAGCCACCTCGTTCTCTGTCGTCCCCTTCTTCTCTTGCCCTCAATCTTTTCCAGCATCAGGCTCTTCTCCAGGGGGTCCTTCCTTCTCATTAGGTGGCCAAAGTACTTGAGTTTCAACTTCAGGATCTGGCCTTCTAAAGAGCAGTTGGGATTGATCTCCTCCAGGACTGACCGGTTGGATCGCCTTGCAGTCCAGGGGACTCGCAGGAGTCTTCTCCAGCACCAGAGTCCAAAGGCCTCCATTCTTTGGCACTCGGCCTTTCTTATGGTCCAAGAAAGTCCATTTCAACCCTAAGCTGCCAGCATTCTCCTTTATTGAGAGAAAGTTATTCTCGCCAATACTGGAACTTCAAATTTGTTGAGATAAAACAGCAGGCTTGTAGGCACTGAGATGAAGCATCTGGCCTTCAGTTCATTCCAGAATTCCTGTATTTCAGCTCATTCCAGAATTCCTGTCTTTCCTTTCTTGAGAATGACTAGCTGTTCATCTCTCCGTAAAGAGGCGGATATCATCCTTTGGAGCAAAACCTTCGGCCTGTGAATAGACAAGAAGAAATCAAAGGATCCACTCATGCTGGGAGGGGGCGAAAAACAAGAGCCCCTTCCATATGCGTCCTTCTAATTAATGGGCACGGTTCCTAGCTTGGTTGGGAAATCCTTGCCAGAACACATACAAAATTAGAAACGTTGCCAAAGGCACAAAAAAAGGATGGGATGGATGGAAGGGAGGCAAGCTCTCCTCGCATTGGTCAAACTTGAGGGTGACAAAGAGGCAAGCATCCTCTGCAGGAAATTTGGACCAAGAAATCAAGTTGACGAGGGAATCATCTCTGGTCTTGCAAAATTTCCTCCTGCCCGCCGCTTTGAAGAAAATAAATATCTGGATGATATTCTTGCCGATATGAAGTGCTTGTTCTTACATAAAAGCCCAGGCGTGATTCTCCCATTGTCGTTGTGCAGTCTCAGGCCAAAAAGCTGCATGCACCCTTCCTTGTTTTCTCCACTTCGGCTAAATTTCATTGCACCCTCTCCTGCTTCCCACATCTCCCCGGAACTTGGAAGAGCCGGGGAGACATCACAATAAGGGACAGTTGTGTAAGAAAACTCCTGATCTGCCATAGGGGGTGTCGCCATGGTCGTGAAGCGTGAGGACCGGTTGCAGGCCACTTTTTCCAGCCTCGTGGTGAGTGTGAAGGATGCGTGAGAAGCACCTACAGTGGTGCAGCCATGTTCTACGGACAGCCTCCCACACGGTTGGCTACATGATTCCAGTTTAATATAGATTTCAAGTGCCCACGTGGGAGGCCGAAGCAAAGATGGCAAGACACAGAACCTAACAGAAGAACAGAATTGGAAGGGATGTTGGAGGTCTTATAGTCCAGACCCTATCCCATTTCAGACAAAAGGTTGTCCAATCTCTTCTTAAAAACCTCCAGTGTTGGAGCATTCACAACTTCTAGAGGCAAGCAGTTCCACTGGTTAATTGTTCTCACTGTCAGTAAATTTCTCCTTAGTTCTAGGTTGCTTCTTTCCTTGATTAGTTTCCATCCGTTGCCCTTCCTTCCTTCCTTCCTTCCTTCCTTCCTTCCTTCCTTCCTTCCTTCCTTCCTTCCTTCTTTCCTTCCTTCCTTCCTCCCTCCCTGCCTCCTTAGTTCTAGGTTGCTTTCCTCCTTAATTGGTTTCCTTCCTTCCTTCCTTCCTTCTTTCCTCCCTCCCTTCTTCCTCCTTCCTTCCTTCCTCCCTCCCTCCTTCCTTCCTCCCTCCCTCCTTTCCTTCCTTCCTTCTTTCCTCCCTCCCTCCCTCCTCCCTCCCTCCCTCCTTCCTTCCTTCCTCCCTCCCTCCCTTCTTTCCTTCCTTCCTCCCTCCCTCCTTTCCTTCCTTCCTTCCTCCCCCCCTCCCTCCTTCCTCCCTCCCTCCTTCCCTCCTTAGTTCCAGGTTGTTTCTCTCCTTGATCATTTTCCACCAATGGCTTCTTGTCCTGCCTTCAGGGGCTTTGGAGAATAGGGTGACCCCCCCTCGTCTTTGTGGCAGCCCCTCAAATATTGGAAGAGTGCTGCAATAAATGCAGACATGAAAACTGCTCAGTTGGACACAGATGCTGTCTTTCATGGTGGAAAATGGTGCTTGTTTACTTGAAAAGTTGATGTGGCGAAGATGGTGGGGATGGTGATGGAGATGGTGGCTACTGTGAACGGGCTGAAGGAATGTCTTAAATCAAGGAGGGCTTCACAAGGAAGGAAAATGCCTTGAGGCAACAACATCCCAAAGCTTCTGCTGTGATTAGCAAGGCTGAGAGAAGCCAATTATTTTCTGCCAGGCTTCGACCATTGACAGGGCAACACAGGTTGGCCTGCCAGAGGCGATTTGTCAGGACCGAATTAGCTACCTAATTTCTGTCACCCATGCAGTCACGGTGCAGGGGGATTAATGGCTGCATTCAGGAAGACTCCGGCCTGGCTTTTAGGAGATTCTTCTAGCATGATGAAGGAAGAAGAAGAAGAGAGGTCTCCTTCAGGAGCTGAGCAGTTAAAAATCAACCGAGAAGAGCAGTCAATGATGGGGTTAGGAGTTGGGTGGGTGGGTGGGTGGATGGACGGACGGACAGACCAATGGATGGATGGATGGATGGATAGATGGGTGGATAGATGGGTGGATAGATGGGTGAGTGGGTCGGTGGATGGGTGGGTGGATGGATAGATGGGTGGGTGGGTGAATGGATGGACGGATGGACGTATCAATGGATGGGTGGGTGGGTGGGTGGGTGGGTGGATGGATGGATGGATGGATGGATGGACGGACGGATGGACAGATGGATAGATCGACGGATAGATGGATAGATCGACAGATGGATGGACAGATGGATAGATCGACAGATGGATAGATGGACAGATGGACGGATGGATGGATGGATGGATGGATGATGGACAGATGGACAGACGGATGGATGGATGGATAAATTGATGGATAGATTGATGGATTGATGGATGGGATGGTCTAGGAAGGAAGGGTGGACAGTTTCTATAAATTAAAAGGGGAATTGGTGGAAAGACTAAACACACTGCAAGGAAAGAGAGAGGAACGACCCTACCATGGGGTAACGTCAAGAATTCCCTTTGAGTGATAGTTGCTCAAAATAGCAAGTGCTAAACGACCTGCTTTGTATCACTTAAGAAGTCTGCTGCCATTAGCTGTGATCATAAATCAATCCTTCCTTCCATCCATCTGCGAGAGAGAAGGAGGGAGGAAGGAAGCAAGCAAGCAAGGAAGGAAGAGATGAACAGACGGAAAGGAGGGAGGGATGGAAACTCTGTATGTGTGTGTGTGTGTTTGTGTGGAGAGAGAGAAAGAGGGAGGCAGGGAGGGAGGGAGGGGAAACACAGTTTACCTCCCGCCTTTCTGTCAATCTCTTCCTTCTTTGCTTCCTTCCTTGCTTCTCCACTCCCTCACTCTCATACGCACACAGTTTCTGTCCCTTCCTCTTTTCTCTCACTTTCTCCCTTTCTCCCTCCCTCCCTTCCTTCCTTCCTTTCTCCCTCCCTCCCTCTCACATTCTCCCTCCCTCCCTGTTCTCCCTCCCTTCCTTAACTGCAAACCACATAGTCCAACGTCAGCCTGCAAGGACATTCGTGGGAACTGGCATGTGCATGAATCCCATCTGTTTCCAGGCGGAGCTGATGAATGTTTTTAACTTTTCCTTGGAAGCGTCCCAAACTCGTTACGCTGGTGGAAAGCAAGCGTACCGTTTTTCTAAACTCGCTGAATAAATAACAGGCCTCTGCTTTTAGAAGCAAAATGCCGCCTCGCGTTTCTCCCTACCCCCCCCCACCCCATTTGCACCATCAGTGCCAGGATGATTGAATCCTTGGCACACACACACACCTGAATGCCAAAGACACGGGTGGAAGTGGGTGGGTGGGAGAGAAGGAAGGAAGGAAGGAAGGAAGGATGGAAGGATACGAGCTGGAGAATGATCTGCTATCATAATCCCAGTTTCCCTCTTGGGGACAGCTAAGATATGAAGCCATCAGACAATCGTGCTTTAACCTGACACTGCCGCCTGACACCAGTCATCGCCAAGAGAGATGTTAATGGGGGTATTGAACACATGGAAAGCTTAGATCGATGGCAGCCCTACCAGTTCGACAGCTTGCTACATCCCAGACATTGGTAAAGAAAATTCCTGCTGCCACAGCAATTACCATCTTCTCCAGAGACGAGGATAAGCAGAAGATTAAAATACAGTGACAGTCGAGGGGACAGCGATATTTGGGTTTATAGAAGGAAAGAAAGGGGGAGGAAATGCCTGAGAAGGAGATGTTTATGTTTATTCGCACTTATATGCTGCCCCTCTCCGAAGACCCGGGGCGGCTCACAACAAAAACACAACAACAATTTTAAAATCAACACATTCATACCCCACACAAACACAATCAATTCACAGGCACTGATGGAGGGACACTCTTAGGGCCGAGGGGCAGAGCACAGCTCATATGCCCCAAGCCTGTCGGCATAGATGTGTCTTCAGCCCTTTCCAGAAAGCTAGAAGGGAGGGAGCAGTACGAACCTCCGAGGGAAGCTGGTTCCGGAGGGCAGGGGCAGCAACGGAGAAGGCCCTTGCCCTAGGTCCCGCCAGATGGCATTGTTTAACAGACGGGACTCGTAGGAGGCCAGCCCTATGCGCCCTAACCGGTCTCTGGGATTCATGAGGCAGGAGACGGTCCCGCAAGTATCTTGGTCCATTGCCATAAAGGGCTTTATAGGTCATAGAATAACAGGTTTAGAAGGGACCGTGGGGGTCCAAACCCCTAATCATGGCAGGAGACCTTACACCCTTCTGGATAAATTGGCGCTAGGTAAGAGTCCTGTCTCTTCTTGAAAACCTCCAGGGATGGAGCAGCCATAACTTCTAGATTGATTAATTGCTCTCACTGCCAGGAAATTTCTCCTTAGTTCTGGATTGTATCTGTCTTTGATGATAACAGAATAACAGATTTGCAAGGCCCTTGGAGGTCTTCTACTCCATCGCCCTGCTCAAGCAGGAAACCCTATACGATTCCAGACAAATGGCTATCCAGTCTCTTCTTAAAAACCTCCAGTGATGGAGCACCCACAGCTTCTGGAGGGAAGCCGTTCCACTGATTAATTGTTCTCACTGTCAGGAAGTTTCTCCTTAGTTCTAGGTTGGTTCTCTCCTTGATTAGTTTCCATCCGTTGCTTCTTCTCCTACCTTCTGTTGCTTTGAAGAATAAGTTGGCCCTCAATTCTCTGTGAAGTACTGGAAGATATCTATCATATCATCCCTAATCCTTCTCTTTCTTAGTCTAGACATACCGAGTTCCCTCGATTGCTCATCGTACGATGTAGCCTCTAGGCCTCTTTCGAAAGCCAGCCTTTGCTGGGTAGAGACCATGCGCTTTCTCTAAAGGGAGCATAGATGCTACCTTTAGGAGAAGTCAGCAAGGTTTGCTTATTTTAGGAGCAGCTGTCTTTGCCTCCTAAAGAAAGTCAATCCCATAGTAATCGACCATCCGCTGTTTATGGAGCTGAAAATAGCTGCACTGCAGGCACTTCCGTAGGCTGGAATATCTCAGACAGATGTTTTGAAGAACAGCACATTTGCATGATGTGAACGCTGAGACTAGCAAATGGGCTTGCCTCCTCTTCTGTGGACGCTTGAAGCTTGCTCAGGAAGCCAGCGGCATCTGAAGTCAGGCCCAGGTTGGTTGAGACAGATGCAGGTTTCAGCTGAATAAACTGAGTGCAAGATGCTTGTATACCTGGGACAGAGGAGAATGGTACCTTGGACAGTTCCAAAGAAGCCCTCCTAGCTGGAATTCTTGGCTAAACGTAGGAAGATGTCTCAGGGAGCTAATAAAAGCATCAGGTGGGTTATTAAAGTTTACATTGTAATTAGTTCCGTGCCTTGGATGATCGGATGCAATTGTTAGAAAGTTCCTCACTTGATTTTGAAATAGCTGATTTTGAAAAAAAAAAACAAAAAAAAAAACAATAATGATGCTCTGCCAAGGGCTGTGGTGGAATGTAGTCTGGATTCCCAGGAGGGAGGAAGTGCATTCCAGAGGAATAAGAGATAGCAAAGTTTGGATGGGAGAGAGTCTGGAAGTTCTCACAGTACATCTTTAAAGATGCATAGAGTTGCTTTAGTTTGGCAAGATTCTGTCTGTAGGTGAGAAAAACAATACAGGAAACTGACTAGATATAACTCTGCATGTCTTCTTGGTTTTTTGAGTCTGCTATCAGGCGCAAAGAATCAGGACCATTTGTATAGAGTGCAGCATCAATACACAATAACCTAGTCAACTGATGGTCAGCAGCGCAATGACACTAAATAAGAGCCAATGGAATTCAAGGGGGAGGGGAATGAGATCTACTCGTCTCCTGCACTGACCTCAATCTTGCCAAGCTCAAGCAACTGCTGGCACCTTTAAAGATGTATTCTGAGAATTACTGGGAGGAGCCTTCTTAACTCTTTTCCTCCCAACCAAACGATCTAAACTTCGCCGTCTCTTATGTCTATGGGATGCATTACCTGGGAAGCCAGACCACACTCTCCTACAGGACTCCACCTCTGAGACTTTAGAGCACTGGAGGCTAAAACATACAAAGAACAGTTGCAGGAATTGGATATGCCTAGTTTGATGAAAAGAAGGACTGGGGTGAAATGAGCAGTGTTCCAATAGCTCAGGGGCTGCCCCAAAGAAGAGGGAGTCAAGCTCTTCTCCAAAGCGCCTGAAGGCAGGACAAGAAGCAACGGATGGAAACTAACCAAGGAGAGAAGCAACCTGGAACTAAGGAGGAATTTCCTGACAGTGAGAACAGTTAATCAGTGGAATGGCTTGTCACTAGAAGTTGTGGGTGCTCCATCTCTGGGGGTTTTCAAGAAGAGACTGGACAGCCATTTGTCTGGAATGGTATAAGGTTTCCTGCCTGAGCAGGGGGTTGGACTAGAGGATCTCCCAAGGTCCATTCCAACTCTGTTATTCTGTTCGTCTGATGAGAGGAGAGTCAAATGCCAAATCTTCCAGTCAGAAGATCTGCAAAGGCAGTGAGGCTCCTTCTTCTGAGAAGTGATCTGAGCTTAGAGCTGCATCAAACTCTTCCATGGCACACTACGAGATTCCATAGCAAAGGTCACGGTTGGGTGGCGATGGCGTCCTGCTTCCAGTTCTAGTCCCTTGTCCTGATTGTCACATGTCTGTCCTATCACATTTCATTTCCATCAAGCTGAACAAGGTAGTCATGGCGATGGCCGAGGTGCCTCACACTGCAAAACTTCCATTAGACGTGCAAATGTTGCTTCAGCATTCCCGTCATTACTGAAACCTATTATGGATGATTAGCAACTGGGTGCAACTGAAAATAGCCTGTAAGAGGAGCTAAGACAATTTAAGCATGGTGTGAAGAGGCCCTTTTGATTCTTTGTGTTCCTGCAACTCGGTCCACTTTTGTGTTGTCTCAATTTTCCCTCCTTTTCTAAGTGCAGCGTATCCTCATCTGCTAAAGAGCCCCTTTTGTTTGCTCAGCATGGAGTAGCTGCGGCTAATATTAAGATCTCTCCTTACCCTCCACTGAGTCTCCAAATTGATGAGCTGCCAGTTCCGACAAAGTAGAAAATCAAAGATGGAGGCGTGTGCTGCGGCCGTAATCCAAGATGTTTTCTTAGTTGGTTGAGAAAATTAAATGTCAGCCCCGGGACGCATGAAGGTCATTGAATTTTATTACCTAAAGTAATGTACACAGATCTGCCCTGACACATCCATTTGTTAAGGAGGAACAGGCCATTCAGCAGAAGCTGGGTGTGGATATGTAGATGAGTGAGACTAGGTGGCAGGAAGAATAAACCATCAGATGAATGACTGAAGGAACTAGGTCCGTCTAGTCTAATGAGGAAAAGGACTAGGGGTGACATGATAGCAGTCTTCCAATAGTTCAGGGTCTGTCACAGAATAGAGGGGGTCAAGCTATTCTCCAAAGCATCTGAAGGTAGGAGAAGAAGCAACGGATGGAAACTAATCAAGGAGAGAAGCAACCTAGAACTGTGGAGGAATTTCCTGACAGTGAGGACAATTAATCAGTGGAACAACCTGCCTCCAGAAGCGGTGAATGCTCCAACACTGGAGGCTTTTAAAGAAGAGATTGGACTACCATTTATCTGAAATGGCATAGGGCTTCCTGCCTGAGCAGGGGGTTGGACTAGATGACCTCCAAGGTCGCTTCCAACTCTGTTGTTCTGTTCTATTTTGTTCTGCTTGAGCAGGGGGTTGGACTAGAATAGTTCCTAGGTCCCTTCTATTATTCTGTGTTCTAGATAATGCCTTGGTAAGGCCACACTTGGAATATGGCATCCAGTTTTGGTCACCATGATGCCAAAAAGATGAGAAGACTCTAGAAAGAGTGCAGAGAAGAGCAACAAAGATGATTAGGGAATTGGAGGCTAAAACATATAAGGAACGGTTGCTGGAATTGGGGATGTCTAGTCTAATGAACAGGAGAACCAGGGGTAACATGATAGTATCTCAGGGGTTGCTACAAAGAAGAGGGAATCAAGCTATTCTTCAAAGCACCTGAAGGTAGGACAAGAAGCAAGGGATGGAAACCAATCAAGGAGAGAAGCAACCTAGAACAAAGTGAGAACAATTAACCAGTGGAACAACCTGCCTCCAGAGGCGGTGAATGCTCCAACACTGACGGTTTTAAAGAAGAGACTGGACAGCCATTTGTCTGAAATGGTATAGGGTTTCCTGCCTGAGCAGGGGGTTGGACTAGATGACCTCCAAAGTGCCTTCCAGCTCTGTTATTGTATTGTATTGTATTGCATTGCATTGCACTGTATTGTGTTGTAGATGAAGCAGAATCAGAGACTTTGGCCTTTTCTGAATCCACTTCTTTCTTTCTTTCTTTCTCCCTCCCTCTTTTCCTTTTCCAATAGGATTGGCTGACCCAGTTTGGCTACCTGCCCCCACCGGATCCCATCACAGGACAGTTGCAGACCCAAGAAGAGCTCAGCAAAGCCATCATGGTGATGCAACGGTTTGGAGGACTTGAAGCCACCGGTGTTCTAGGTCAGTGAAGGACCAGGAACGGGGAGGGAGAAGTAGTTTCATTTCTATGCCATCAGGGAAAGGCTACCGATTTGATGCAGACATCACGGGACAAGTCTCCAGTATCTTCAGGGAAGCACATTCTGTGCTGGAGACTGTCTAGATTTGAAGGATGGGGGCCATAATTCATGGATGCCTTTTGGGCTTTCCCAGAGCAATCTCAAAAATGGAAGGCATAAAGCCAGGGATTCAAGGACACCGTTCTTGATAAGGTATATTGATGGCAGAAACACCCATTGTCGTGAAGAAAACCAGTGACTGCCAACCCTAGGAGTGAAGTCTTATGTCCTGCACTCTCCAGATTCAAATCCTCCCGCATCTTCTCCAGCCCTTAAGTTGCAATGGACCGAGAACCCTGGAGCCCATGGAGACCCCTGAGATTGCTTTGTTTTCTTGGACACATTTCATAAACCAACTAGGTCATGCTAACACTGATGATGTTACCTACTTCAAGAATGAAATGTCTGCAAGAAAACTGCCCAGCTCAGAGGATGTCCCAGTCCTGCTCCTCCTCCCTGCAAACCTCATTCCCTGATGACGTTATCTAGTTGGGTCATGAAATGTCTGCAAGCAAACAGCCAAGCTCAGAGATCATCAAGAACCTCAAACTTTCCTCCCCCTCCTCCTCCTCCTCTCATAACCCCCCATTCTTTCTAGAACTGATGACATTACCTAGTTGGGTCATGAAATGTCTGCAAGCAACCAGCCAAGCTCAGAGACCATCAAGGACCTCAAACTTTCCTCCCCCTCCTCCTCCTCCTCCTCCTCCTCTCCTCCTCCTCCTCCTCCTCCTCCTCCTCCCGTCCCTTCTAGCACAGATGACATTACCTAGTTGGGTCATGAAATGTCTGCAAGCAACCAGTGAAGCTCAGAGATCATCAAGAACCTCAAACTTTCCTCCTCCTCCTCCTCCTCCGCCTCCTCTTCTCCACAATGCCCCCTCCCTCCTAGCACTGATGATGTTACTGAGCTGGGTTATGAAACATCATAAAAAAAATTAACCCTACCAAGCTCAGAGAGCACCAAGCAAAGGAAAACGCTTCTTATATAAGATCCCTCCCTTCCCTGCGTGAACCTCAAGAATCCGCGTTGCCCAGCTTGTAAAACTGGCATGCTTTCCCATCTCCTGGGCCATCCTCTGCCCTCCAGCAGCCTTCTGCTCATTAGAAAGCCCCCTCCCTTTTGGAAAGCAGGAGAATGGGATTGCTGATTGGCTGCTTAGGGACTCCACAGCCCCCGCCCCGTTCCTGGCAGTGCCCTTGAAAGCTCTTTGCTCCGGCTTCCCAGCAGCTCTCTCGCCTTGCTTCTTAATTAATGAGATGTAATTATTATTATTTTTCTTTCTTTCTTTCTTTCTTTCTTTCTTTGTTTCTTTCTTTCTTTCTTTCTTCTTTCTTTCTTTCTTTCTTTCTTTCTTTTCCCCATCTTATTAGATGCTCTTGGTTGTCTGGGAGCCAAGTGAAGAACGGCTCGTCTTTATTTTTTATTCTACTACTACTACTACTACTACTACTACTACTACTACTACTACTACTACTACTACTATTATTATTATTATTATTATTATTATTATTTTCCCCCTCCAATGCATCCCCTCCAAGTGTTGCAGTAGAAAAGGCACGCCGCTTATCGTTCAAAAATCGAGCGTGCACTTTCTCCCCTTTGCAAAGGCTAATCGAAAGAACATATTGCAAAAGTTGTTTGTTTGTTTTTTCCTTTTTCCAGTTTTGGTTCTTTTTTTCTTTTTCTTGAAAGAAAAAGAGCCGTTCTCAACAGAAGCTCTCTTCAAGTGTCCTCTGGATTGCTTTGCCATCCCTGAGTTTTTATTTTATTTATTTTATATTTTCGCTCTCGCTGCCGGCAAAAAAGGTTCTTTGGTTTCCAAGGAGTTTAGCTTGTGAGGGATAGAGGAGGCTTGGAAGGACCAAGGAATAGAATATAGCTGGAAGAGACCTTGGAGGTCTTCTAGTCCAGCCCCCTGCTCAAGCAGGAGAACCTACACAATCTCAGACAGGTGAATGTCCAGTCTCCTCTTAAAAATCCAGTGATGGAGCGTCCATGATTTCTTGTGGCAAGCTGTTCCACTGGTTCATTGTCCTCACCGTTAGGAAGTTTCTCCTTAATTCCAGGTTGCTTCTCTCTTTGATCAGTTTCCAACCGTTGTTTCTCGTCCTTCCCTCTGGTGCTTTGGTGAATAACGTGACCCCCTCCTCTTTGTGGCAGCCCCTGAAATACTGGAACACTGTTATCATGTCTCCCCTATTTCTTCTTTTCTTTAGACTAGCCAGACTCAAGTCCCGCAGCCGTTCTTCGTATGTTTTAGTCTCCAGGCCTTGGATCATCTTAGTTGCTCTTCTCTGAATTTTTTTCCAAACTCTCAACCTCTTTTTTGTGATAGGGTGACCAAAACTGGCTGCAGTATTCCAGGTGTGGCCTTACTAGGGTTTTATAAAGCGGTACTAATACTTTGCGTGATCTTGAATCTATGCCTCTGTTTAAACAACCCAGGATTGTGTTAGCTTTTTTGGTTGCTACTGCAACCAAGCTGAGCAGATATTTATTTTTCCTCCCCTTTTGAAAATGGGAGGGGGGAAAGGGATGACTTAACTAAAACTAGAAACTAAAGCATATGATGAATGGTTACAGGTTCTAGGTATATCTAGCCTAACAAAGAGAAAGGCTAGGGGGGACATGATAGCAGTCTTCAACTATTTGAGGAACTACCACAAAGAAGAGGGAGTCAACCTATTCTCCAAATAGGGGCAGGACAGGTTGAAGTTCATCAAGCAGAGAAGCAACCTAGAACCAAGGAGAAATCTCCTGACAGGGAGAACAATTAATCAGTGGAACCGCTTACTTCCAGAAATTATGGGTCCTCCATCTAACAAAACATCTCAAAGGCTTCTACTGTTACGTTAGTATAAGTTTGTTTTTTTTTAAAACAAAAGAAAATCCCAGGTGAGATGTTACGAACGTGTCTATATGAATTGAGGAAGACCTGATTATGTTTCTTTTGGGGTCTTTTGGGGGGATCTGTAGATGAAGCCACCTTCAAACTGATGAAGACGCCCCGCTGCTCTTTGCCGGATCTTGCAGAAGCAAAGTCGAGGAAGAAACGATATACCCAAGGAGCTAACAAGTGGAACAAAAGGAATTTATCCTGGAGGTAGGAAATGAAATCATTCATGCCACCACTGCCCTTTCAGTGACTGATGATAGGAGCTCTTTTCACCGAGGATAGTGTCATCACCTGACCCCCAAAGATGCCATTTAACGAATGTTGGATGCAAACGCTCTCAAATGCGGCTTCCATTATCATGTGAAGGTGGTGAGGTTCCTTGACCCCTTAAACCTCCAGAAAGAGCTTTGGTTGGCTTGCGGTCCAAAACAGAGCTTTGGCTCGTTGGGTTATTTGGTGAGTTTGGTTTCTAGGGTGACCAATCGTGATTTGGAGAGGATCGGTCAGCACTGTGGTTTCGGGAGATGTGCCGGACAAATGTTGGGTATGTCTAGTTGAATGAAGAGAAGGACGAGGGGTGACACAACAGCAGGGTTCCAATATCTTAGGGGCTGCCCCAAAGAAGAGGGAGTCAAGCTATTCTCCAAAGCCCCTGAAGGCAGGACAAGAAGCAACGGAAACTCATCAAGGAGAGAACCGACAGTTAGAGCAATTAACCAGTGGAACAGCTTGCCTCCAGAAATTGTGGAGGTTTTTAAGAAGAGATTGGACAGCCATTTGTCTGAAATGGTATAGGGTTGGACTAGAAGACCTCCAAGATCCCTTTGTAGAGAGGAGGAGGAGGAGAGGGGACGATTATGGGGTCCTTGGTGCTCCCTGAGCTTGATGGGTTTTCTTGCAGACCATTCATTAACTAAACCAGGTAACATCATCAGTGCTAGTGATGATCTTCTAGCACTGATGATCTAACCTAGTTTGTGTAATGAAATGTCTGCAAGAAAACCACCAAGCTCAGAGAGCATTAAAGACCCCTCATAACTAAGGACCCCTCACAACCCTCACAACACAGCAGGAATTGGGAATGTCTAGTTTAATGAAGAGAAGGACTAGGGTTGGCATGATAGCAGTGTTCCAATATCTCAGGGGCTGCCACAAAGAAGAGGGGGTCAAATTATTCTCCAAAGCACCTGAAGGCAGGACAAGAAACTAATCAAGGAGAGAAGCCACCAGGAATTAAGGAGAAACTTCCTAATGGTGAGGACAATTAACCAGAGGAACAGCTGGCCTTCAGAAATCGTGGGTGCTCCATCACTGGAGGTTTTTAAGAAGAGACTAGACAATCACTTGTCTGAAATGGTCTAGGTTCTCCTGCTTGAGCAGGGGGCTGGACTAGAAGACCTCCATGGTCCCGTCCAGCTCTATTCTATTCACTATACCTCCAACTCTGTTATTCATCTGTTATTCTTCTGTTATTTTGTTAATGCATCTTATTGATTTGGGTGCTACATCTAGGAGACAGAGGTAGAATCTGGGGTGGAGTCAGGAGAGGAATCAGCCTGGAGTTGTCACGTTCCCACAAGCAGCCTTAAGTCCAATCGCTCTTGAATTCCATTAAGTGTTATCTAGCGCCAATTTAGTGTTGGCTATCAGTTGACTAGATTCTTGTTCCGATTGGGAACCGAATCCAGACGGTGCAGTTTCCCAAAACTACCAAATAAAGCTGTCAACGTTGAAAAAAGAAAGTAGAAAGATCTAGGAATTAGGCTAGGGAAAATAGAAGTGGATGTTTTCACAAGATGGGTTATGACTCACAAGGTCCAGACCTCAGCAGCACTTTGGTCATTTGCCTTTTCACTAAAGCCTCTTAAATACCGCTCCCTTGCCACCGAGGTCTTCAGATCTGAACAAGGATCATGTAGGAAAAAGATCCATTTGGGCACCGATCATGATTTATTCCCTCTCTAGGACTCTTAACATCAACGTGAACTGGAGAAATGTCTCTCCCCACCCACCCCCGAGAGAATTTTGCAAGATGAACAAGTTCTCCAGTTGGCTTCTCTTGACCTTAGCAACTCATCCAAATTCAGCGATGTGGCCAGAGCACCCCCTACTGCCCCGTTTGAGAGTTTGTGGAGGCTGATGGCAATGACCAAGAAGGGTGTAAGAAAGGAGAGCGTGGAGGAAGCCCTCTTGAGGAGTCCCCGGGCTGCTGCTCCATCGATGGAGGTCTTCCAGAAAAAATTGGACAGCCGTTTGTCCAAGATGCAAGAAGGTGCCAGGCGAAGGGTTGGACTGGAAGACCCCCAAGGCCCCTTCCAGCCCTAGGATTTATGCCGCTGGGTTCCCGAGCAGCAGCATCGTAGCTTTTCAAAAGGACTCTCTTCTCCAAACGCTGCACCCCAAAGACAGTGGCTGCAGCCCTCCGTTGGAGCTGAAGTGAGGAGGGCAGAACTCTTCGTGGAGAATTGAGAAGCTCCGGATTCCAAGTTCTTGGACTCTGTAGTTCTTCTCAAGGGTTTTACGGCCAGCTGTTGAAGGTCAACCAGCTTGTCACGATCCAGTTGTGATGAGCCCTTTCACGGTCAGCAACTAGGCCAGTAGCTGCTGCCGAGGTTGTTGTGTTGTTGCGGTTGGTTCAATGAAAATGGAGCAAAGAGTAAGAGAGAGGAAGGGCCTACTACTTGTTTGTTTCCCCTCCTCCTCCTCCTTCTTCCTCCCTCCTCCTCCTCTTCCTCCTGCCTTCCTCCTCTTCCTCCTCCCCTCCTCCTCCTCCCCTCCTTCTCCCTTCCTCCTCTTCCTCCCTCCTCCTCTTCCTTCTCCCCTCTGCCTCCTCCTCCTCTTCCCCTCCTCCTCCCCCTCCCCTCCTTCTTCCTTCCTCCTCTGCCTCCCTCTTCCTCCTGCCTTCCTTCTCTTCTTCCTCCTCTCCTCCTCCCCCTCCTCTTCCTCTCTCCTCCTCCTACCTTCCTTCTCCTCCTCCTCCTCCTCCTGTCCTCCCCCTCCTCCTCCTCTTCCTCCCCCCTCCTCCTTCCCCTCCCCTCCCCTCCTCCTCTTCCTCTCTCCTCCTCCTCCTTTTCCTCCTCCTCCCCTCCTTCCCCTCCTCTCCCCTCCTCCTCCTCCTCCTCCTTCCTTCTTCTTTTACTGTTTCGGATGTTGAGATAGACGCAAAGCTTTGGCTCTGGACCCTTCAACCATTGTTCTTTGATGCAGTTGTTTGTTTGTTTCCTCCTCCTCCCACCTCCCTCCCTTCCTCCTTCCTTCTTCTTTTACGATTTTGGGAGCCAGGAGAGATGCAAAGTTCTGCCCTCTTGATCTTCGGGACCCCTCCACCATTCTTATTTCATGGAGTTGTAGCCTGCTTTTTTTTTTTTTTTTTTCAGCTAATATCTTTTATTTTTAATGCATCTTTTCTTTTAGAACAACCAGATAGAAAAAATCATTCCAGAACAGCTTGCACGTCTCCCTTGGCTAGAAACATTGAATTTTTTTTTTTTTTTAAATTCTTTTATTAAAAACAATCAGCATTGGACATAAAAACATATTATGCAGCAATCAACATGATACCTGGTATACAATACTAAGTATTCGTCTTTGAAAAAGTCTGAATTAGTAAGCCTTTTCCCCCCCCCCACCCCTCACGTCTAGTCTCAACTATACTCCTGTTACATTTTATTTGATTGGCGTTTCTTCTATCTGTTTCGAAATTAATGTACCCTCCCTGCGTCTTCTTCTTGGTCTGCCCCCCGTGTTCGTTGACCTTCCTTGCCCAGAAGGCCTCTTGTCTGCCTCTCCTGAAGTGATTTGGAGTCCCCAAGCAGCGGCAGTGGAATTGAGAACCTTGGACTGGCCCTAGCTGCCCCTCCAGCTGCACCCACATCTGGACAGGTGCACTCTGTTGAGGCCTGGTGGGGGGAGGAAGCCAAGAAAGTTCACCCCGCGTTGCCCGTTCCGTCTGAATTATTTCCTCTCCTGCTTTAGATACCCGTCTGGATCCAGCAGGGCGTGAGGAGGTGAAAAATGCAATCAATTAATAAAGCAGCGCCTGCAGCTAGGTCTTATTTTATGAAGGTGGATGTCTGGCCATGCTCAGTGGACAGGAGGAAGACCTTTGCAGGTGCCAAAACTGAAAGGAGAATGTATTCAGAGATAACGGTCCATTTATTGCCTTCTGGGCAGTGCAGTGAAGGTTCATTCATTTACACTCTGAACTGATGAATTTCCCCACTTGGCTTTGGGCAAACCCCTACCTTGCCAACTCGGAAATGAATGTCTCTCCCTTGGGAGGGCCAGATTAAAAGCGTCCGGCCTCCAAAATCAGCCCCTTCCCACTCCGGTTTTATCAGGAAGCTGCAGCAGCACCATTGGGCAGCAGCAGGGAGAGTCGGCCATCCCCATTGCTCCAAGTCCTGGTGGGGACCATTTTGTGTCAGCTCGCTGCCTTTCAGCCTTCAACCTTACAGGAGCCAGCAGGAAAGGAGAGAGAGAGAGAGAGAGAGAGAGAGAGAGAGAGAGAGAGAGAGAGAGAGAGAGAGAGAGAGAGAGAGAGAGAGAGAGAGAGGGAGGGAGGGAGGGAGGGAGGGAGGGAGGGAGGAGGGAGGGAGAGACAGAGAGAGAGGAGAGAGGAGAGAGGAGAGAGGAGGAGAGAGGAGAGAGGAGAGAGGAGAGAGGAGAGAGGAGAGAGGAGAGAGGAGAGAGAGACAGAGATGAGAGAGAGACAGAAAGAGGAGAGAGAGAGAGAGAGAGAGAGAGAGAGAGAGAGAGAAGAAAAAAGAAAAAAGAAAAAAGAAAAAAGAAAAAAGAAAAAAGAAAAAAGAAAAAAAGGAAGGGAGGGAGGAAGGAGGGAGAGGAAAGGAAATGAAAGAAAGGAAGGAGGAGGGAGGAAGGAAGGAAAGAAAAGAAAAAAGAAAGAAAGAAAGAAATGAGGGAGGAAGAGAGGAGATGAAGGGAGGGAAGGAGGAAAGAAAAGAAAGAAAGAGAAAGAAAGGAAGAAAGAAAGAAAGAAAGAAGGAAGGAAGGAAAGAGAGAGAGAGAAAAGAAAAGAAGGGAGGGAGGAGGGAGGGAGGGAGAGGAAAGGAAAGAAAGGAGGGAGGAAGGAAGGAAGGAAAGAAAGGAAGGAAGGAAGAAAGAAAGGAGGGAGGAAAGATGAAGGAGGAAAGAAAAGAAAGAAAGAAAAACAGAAAGAAATGAAGGAGGGAGGGAGAGGGGGAGGAAGGAAGGAGATGAAGGGAGGGAGGGAGGAAAGAAGGAGAGGGGAAGGGAGGGGAGGAGAGGAAAGGAAAGGAAAGGGGAAGGAAGGAAGGAAAGAAAGAAAGAAAGAAGGAAGGAAGGAAGGAAGGAAGAAAGGAAGGAAGGAAGGAAAGGGGAGGGAGGGAAGGAAGGAAGGAAGGAAGGAAGGAAGGAAGGAAGGAAGGAAGGAAGGAAGGAAGGAAGGAAGGAAGGAAGGAAGGACCATAGGATTTCCAAAAAGCAGGCACTCTCTGAAACTAAGCTCATAATGTTGTATTATCTGCGAAGTGAGGCTGATTGGTTCTTCCAGTGGTTTATGGCAACTGTTGAGAGTCCAGCTCTGCTCACGAAAACAAATTACTTTTTCATTAAATCATGTCGCAAGCATGCTCTCCGAGGCAGGGAATAAAACACCAGGCTCTGGACAGATTTTTTAAAAAACAGCCACCGCCGCTCTCCGCTTCTGTGAACTGTACTTGAGCTGGGCCCGCTCTAGATAAGCAGATCCATATTTTTTTTTCGCTGTACGAGACGCTATCTGCGGAAACGCGGCATACGATACATAGACTGCTTTATCGACGCCGACAGATGCACAGCTTTAAACAAATGACTTAAAATGTGCTTTATTGATCAGCTCCGCTTTCTTGAACTAGGCAGCAGGCTTCATTTTTTAAATAATTTCGTTGGCTGGTTTTATTGCTTTTTTTTTTTCTGTAAGCTGTAAAGAATCTAATGGAGTTAAATAAGCACGGTGTCCTTAAACCCTCCCCCCACCCCCAGGAATGTTGTGATGGTTTTCAAAATTCTTAGCTAAGGTGCTTTTTTTTAAAAAAAAAAAAATTCAATTCTGCTGGGTGTTGCAGGACCACAAGCTAAGAAAGACCAGCGATGTGTCATGGTGGTTGAAAGGGAAGAGGGTGTTTTTGATCCTAACTCTCTTTCAGGGTTCGAACGTTCCCCAAAGACTCCCATCTGGGCCACGACACGGTTCGCGCCCTCATGTACTACGCCTTGAAGGTGTGGAGCGACATCACGCCTCTAAATTTCCACGAAGTGGCCGGTAACAATGCGGACATCCAGATTGACTTCTCCAAAAGCGACCACAATGATGACTATCCCTTTGATGGCCCCGGGGGCACGGTAGCCCACGCTTTCTTCCCAGGAGACCATCATACCGCTGGAGACACTCACTTTGATGATGATGAATATTGGACTTTCCGGTCATCAGGTATGTGGGGCAGAAAAAGGAGCAAAGAGTTTGAAACCACACATTTAGTCTAGTGAAGAGAAGGACTAGGGGTGACATGAGAGCAGCCTTCCAGTACTTGAGGGGCTGTCACAGAGAAGAAGGGGTCGACATATTCTTCAAAGTCATCTGGGACAAGAAGTAATGGATGGAAACTTAGGAGAGAAGCAACCTGGAAATAAGGAGAAACTTCCTGACAGGGAGAACAATTAACCAGTGGAACCACCTGCCTCCAGAAGCGGTGAAGGCTCCAACACTGGGAGTTTTTAAGAAGAGACTGGACAGCCATTTGTCCCAAATGGTATAGGGTTTCCTGCCTGAGCAGGGAGTTAGACTAGATGACCTCCAAGGTCCCTTCCAGCCCTATCATTCTATATTCTTGTAGTTCCAACTTGTAAAGGATGGTTTTGCATGCCTTCACAGGCACCAATGCAAAGAATGGGGGAATGACAGAGTAAGAATAAGTCCAAAGGAAGATAGTCTAAAGATATACAACCATGGAGATACCATAGGATTAAAAAAAGGTCTAGATGTTGCACCATCCACATCTAGAACAGGGGTCCCCAACCCCCGGTCCGTGGACCAGTACCGGGCCATGGCATATCAGCAACCGGTCCACACGAACAAGCAAAGCCCCATCCGTGGGATGCAGGCAACACACAAAAACACGCATCCTCCGGTCAGCGGAAAAACCTCTCTCCGTGGAACCGGTCCCTGGTGCCCAAAAGGTTGAGGACCTCTGATCTAGATGACTAAAGCCAGGCCAGAGTTGGCAGAAGAGTTGACTCAATCATTGGGGTTGAACATAACAAGACATTGCACCGCAATAGCAGGAGAGTTGAGTCAACCTACAGCGAAGGATGACTTTCTGCCAGTCAACCATAGTAAGCAACTGTCAGGCATACTTTAAACCAGTGGTTCTCAACCTTTCTAATGCCACAACCTCCAACCGGTTGTAAGTCGAGGACTTCCCAATCGGTTGTAAGTCAAGGACTATTTCCCTGCCCGGGAGCGCCACGCATGCATGGTGCCGCCCCCTGCACCGGCCGAGGCGTAGCTGGCAAGGGGCAGCGACGGCACAGGGCAACCACCGCTGGGCCACCAGCTGGCCCAGCCCAAGGGAGGTAAGGCACCCGCCGGGCCCCACGTGCGCCAGCAACCCTCCCTGTGCCCACCGGCCTCCTGCCTCCCACCCCTGGCCCTCTTTTACTTCCATTTTTAGTAGTTGCTCAGCAGGGAAGGGTGGAAACTTCCAGACAGCTCGCCTTCGCTGCAGACAACTTGCAGCACTGTTTGCAGACTGGGACTTTTGGCAGGCTCAGCAGGGCAGAGACAGCCTGGATAATTCCTATTGGCTTTTGAAAGCCAATAGAATTAGACTCTATTCAAGAGAGTCTATGCTATTGGCTTTCAAAAGCCAATAGAATAAGAGGGAGTAGCACAGCTAAGGAAAAGGGGGGGAAATGGCGAACTGCGTTGTTTGGCGACCCCCGTGAATGGTCGTTTGACCCCAAATGGGGTCGCGACCCACAGGTTGAGAACCGCTGCTTTAAACCAACATTTTCAGCCTGTCTAAAACGGTCTTGTGGTGCCGTTGGATTAACCGGTATTTTTTTTTTATTTTTACACGTGCAGGAGAACCTAAGGCAGTGGTGGCGAACCTTTTAGAGACCGAGTGCCCAAACTGCAACCCAAAACCCACTTTTGCATCGTCGGGTGCCGGGTGGGAGTGGCCCATTGGCTGGGCATGGACACTGAGTGGGCGTAGCCACCGAGCTGTCGGCTCAATCTCACTCACTCACTCGCTCACTGTCCACTCCGACTCGTGCTCGCTCTCTCACTGTCTGCAGCAAATGCTGCTTCCGCCGAAAGTTGCTCCTTTTATAGCCTCTCGCCTATTCCCAGACTGCGCATGTGCGGAGAGCTGCGCATGCACGGAGAAGAGGAGGGAACAGCTCTGCCCAGCAATGGCTCGCATGCCACCAGAGACGGCTCTGCGTGCCGCCTGTGGCACATGTGCCATAGGTTCGCCACCACGGACCTAAGGAAAAGTGAGAAGCTCCCCACTTATGCAATAATCTGCATGGGTCTTCCCTCTTCATTTCAGATACCAAGGGAATGGATTTGTTTGCTGTGGCAGTCCACGAATTTGGCCACGCCATCGGCTTAGCTCACATCTCTGCTATGGAATCAATCATGACGCCGTACTACCAGGGGCCGGTGGGAGACCCCCTGAAATATGATTTGCCCTACGAAGATAAAGTCCGGATTTGGCAGCTCTATGGTGAGTGTCAGGATTCTCCCAGCTAATCGGACAAGAGTTCATATTTTATTATTTTTAAAAATAAAAAAAAACTAAAAAGCCATTACAGGTAGTCCCCGACTTACAACCGTTTGTTTAGTGACCGATGAAAATTACAACAGTGCTTAGGATCTTAGGACTGTTGCAGCATCCCCAGGGTCACGTGATCAACATTCAGACCCTTGTTTAAACTGACTCATATGAATGACAGCCACAGTGTCCCCGTTTGTGATCTCCTGACAAGCAAAGTCAAGGAGGAGAAGCCAGATTCACTTAAGCAACCCTGTTACTGACGTAGGAACTGCAGTGACTCACTTAACAAGCACGGCGAGAAAGGTCATAACATAGGGCAAAATTAACTTAAGAACTGTCTCGCCTAACAGCAGAAAGTTTGAGCTGGGTTGTGGTTATAAATCAAAGACTACGTGCATTTACGATAATCCAGATTTATACTTATAATAATAATAAAGTTGGAAGGGACCTTGGAGGTCATCTAGTCCAACCCCCTGCTCAGGCAGGAAACCCTATACCATTTCAGACAAATGGCTGTCCAGTCTCTTCTTAAAAACTTTCAGTGTTGGAGCATTCACCGCTTCTGGAGGCAGGTTGTTCCACTGGTTAATTGTTCTAACTGTCAGGAAGTTTCTCCTTAGTTCCAGGTTGCTTCTCTCTTCGGTTAGTTTCCATCCATTGCTTCTTGTCCTGCCTTCCGGGGCTTTGGAGAATAGCTTGACTCCCTCTTCTTTGGGGCAGCCCCTGAGATACTGGAACACTGCTATCATGTCCCCCCTCGTCCTTCTCTTCGTTAAACTAGACATACCCAATTCCGGCAACCGTTCCTTATATGTTTTAGCCTCCAGTCCCCTAATCATCTTTGTTCTGTTCTTCTCTGTTCCTGTGCCTTTTTCTCCCACCAACTCTACATAAAAATGAGAATTGCCATATCCAACTCTTCTTGGTTTTAATAAGAGGCCATTTTAGTATCAGGTCCTGTAGAGGTAAATGCTAATAAGTATAGACTGTGTGAGAACCAACTTGCACGATGAGTTGGCCTTGTTGGGGCCCTTCGTGTCTCAGGTGGATAGAAGAAAGAAGTAGATACACTCAGTTTCTTCATTCAGAGATATAACAGGCTTCTCAGATGTTAGGCATGAGTTGGTCATCTGGAATGATTTGGAATTGGGAACTCACACTGAAGGGGGCATCATCAGAAGCCAGATTAGTAGATGGGAAGGCCTAAGGCAAAAGGCCCCAACCTTTTGGGCACCAGGGACCGGTTCCATGGAGACAGGTTTTTCCACGGACCAGAGAATGTGTGGTTTTGTGTGCTGCCTGCATCCCACAGATGGGGCTTTGCTTGTTTGTGCAGACCGGTTGCTGGCATGCCACGGCCCGGTACCAGTCCATGGACCAGGGGTTGGGGACCCCTGGTCTAAGAGAACATGGTGGAGGATATGATGATGGGATCTTAGAAGATGCTGTCTCTGGAAACGTTGACTTGAACGATCTCCTTGAAGCCCACTTTGCTTTAATCCGTCCTGGTTTTTCCTTTGCAGGAGTCAGAGAATCCGTGTCTCCCACGGCGAAACCCGAAATATCGAATGCAGATAACCATCCCATGTTGCCAGATTTCCCGGAGAATCACTCCACTGTTCCGTAAGCTAAACTGGACACCCCCAATTTCTTTGGGAAGGAGTAGAAGCTGAAAGGACCGTTGCATTAAGATCGGGTGAAATTTGGGTCGCGGGCGAGCCGAATAGATGTTCCGCCGTCCCAACCCCAGATACCATCTCTTCAATTTGGAGCAGAAAAGTATCTGGATTCGTGGATCGGGTGCCGCTGTCAGAGATGTCCTCTGTCAGACGTCCTCAGAAACAGTGGATATTATGGGATTGAAGAACAGATCTCCAGGGTTTGAAATTGGCAAGAAATAAAAGAGTTTAATTTGGAGCTTGAGCCCCATGGTAGATTTGGCCAGGCAGGGATGAGTGGAGGATGGTGGCTTTGCTTATTTGACTTATTTTTTTTTATATAAATGTATTTTATTAGATTTTTATATGGGTAGGGGAAAGATGGGGTCGGGAGGGGTACAGGGAAATCGGGATAAAGGCGACAGGGTGTGGATAAGTAACAGTAGATATGTGATTCAGCGAACAAGCTGCCGTCCGGGTCTTCATACTGAATATTATTATTTATATAATACTAAACATTTATAAAAGTAGATCGGTAATAGTTACCACAAACGTTTGGTAAAGCAGTAATATTCCTTTAAATAATTAGCATAGTTAATAGCATAGCAACTATTTCCAAACATCAAGCTTAAAATACTTAATATAATAAATCTCTAATATCTCTTCTTATTCTTTTTTTTATTAATTATATATTTGTAAATGTAAACAGAGGAAACAAAGGAAAAAATCAGGTTGAGTGCAACTCAATTTAATACAATCATTTTATACTTGTAAACATTCTTCACTCAGCATATCAAGATTTAACTATAAGCTAGATACATTTTCTTTGATTGATGTTTCTCTTGTATGTAGTCTATCCATTTTTTCCAGTCCAACATATATTTTTCATTTGAGTGATCCTTCAAGTATGCAGATATTTTGGCCATTTCCGCCAGATTTGTGACTTTCAAGGTCCATTCTTCAATAGATGGTACTTCTGGTTTCTTCCAGTATTGTCCCACCAACAGTCTTGCTGCTGTGATCAAATTCAGAATTAAGTTCATCTCCAGGGTGGTACAGTCTTTTGTAATCCCTAACAAAAACAACTGAGGTAGAAATTCAATACGCTTTTTCAAAATGGTTTGAAGTGTCCACCATATTTTTCTCCAAAAAGCCTTAATTTTTCTACAGGTCCACCATACATGAAAATAAGTAGCATCCATACTTTCGCATCTCCAACATTTAGGTTGGAGGTCAGGGTAGATATATGATAGTTTTTTCGGATCTAGATGCCATCTATAAAACATTTTGTAAAAGTTCTCTCTTAAATGTTGCGCTTGCGTAAATTTTACATTTTTCACCCACGGATAAAATTTTCCCCAGGTTTTATAGAAGATTGAATCCTCTTTCTCCTTCATCTCTAACGTTAAATCTGTCCATTTCTGCACAGTCTAGAATTTTCAAAATTGTAATCTGATCTGATGGTAGGTTTTCATTTTTCCAAAACTGGGCGAAAACTATTCTTGCAGCTGACTTATGTTGACTTATTTTAATCTCCTCCTTTTGCATTTCCCTCATCCTGTAAGGCACTTACACTATTGTCTGTAAGACTCTGCTCCTGTGGCTCAGGAGAAGTGGAGACCATTGGACACCTACTCCTTCGACATTCCTTCTACAGAGCCATTCGGAAAAACCGTATCCACCCCATAATTGATAGGTATCCCGGTCCTTCGGAAAATATTTATCTCCAGTGGCTGCTTAAGGACGAGCAGGCAGTGATCACAGTGCAGGTGGCCAGATTCTATGCAGCAGCACTGGGGATTCGCCAGAAACATCAATAAACATTTTAGATCTTTTCAATAATCTTTTATAATTGACTTTAGCACGTGTTTTTATCCAGCTTTAGAGTATACTCGATGTATTTTTATGGTCAGGCCAGCGTGATTCCGTTTTCCTGAAGCTAGCTAGTTTTTGTTATATGTTGTCTGTAAAACTAGACAGACCTTGGTCACCAATTGATTACATCATTAACTGTAATGTATTGCTGTATCCTCTTGTGTTGGTTCTGTTTGGTTTTGTTTTATTTCAATGTTTAATTTATCGGTTGGCCTTCGGCTGTAATAAATGGATTGATTGATTGATTGATTGATTGATTGAATCTTCTCCTTTTCATCAGGTTTAGAAGAGACGTGCCAAATAGATGCAGCACACACTTCGACGCCGTGGCCCAGATCCGTGGAGAGGTTTTCTTCTTCAGAGGTGAGCTGAGGTTCGGGCACGGCAGATATACAGGTGGTCCTCACCTTATAACTGTCCACTTAGTGAGCGTTCAAAGCTACCACAGCAATGGAAAAAAGAAGGGATTTGTGGCCATTTTGCACACACGACCGTTCCAGCATCCCCGTGGTCATGTGATCAAAATTCAGAGGCTTGGCAACTGACATGTACTGTATTTGGGGTGGTTGCCGTGTCCCAGGGTCAAGGGAACCCCTTTGGCCACCTTCTGACAAGCAGAGTCAACGGGGTTGAACGGTGGGGTCCTTGGTGGACCATGAGCTCGGTGGTTTCCTTGCAGACGTTTCATGACCAAACTGGATTACATCATCAGTGCTAGAAGGGAATGGCGTTTCTGGAGGAGGAGGAGGAGGAGGAGGAGGAGGAGGAGGAGGAGGAGGAGGAGGAGGAGGAGGAGGAGGAGGAGGAGGAGGAGGACTGTAAAGTCCTTGATGCTCTCTGAGCTTGGTGGTTTCCTTGCAGACGTTTCATGACCAAACTAGGTTACATCATCAGTGCTAGAAGGGAATGGTGTTTCTGGAGAGGAGGAGGAGGAGGAGGAAGAGGAAGAGGAGGAGGAGGACTGTAGAGTCCTTGATGCTCTCTGAGCTGGTGGTTTCCTTGCAGACGTTTCATGACCAAACTAGGTTACATCATCAGTGCTAGAAGGGAATGGTGTTTCTGGAGAGGAGGAGGAGGAGGAGGAGGAGGAGGAGGAGGAGGAGGAGGAGGAGGAGGAGGAGGAGGACTGTAGAGTCCTTGATGGTCTCTGAGCTGGTGGTTTCCTTGCAGACGTTTCATGACTAAACTAGGTTACATCATCAGTCCTCAAGCAAACCCTTTTAGCACTGATGAAGTTGCCTAGCTGGGTCATGAAATGTCTGCAAGGAAACCACCAAGCTCAGAGAATATCGGGGACCTCACAGACATGAGGGATGCCAACCTCTGCTAAATTCAGCTTCCCAATTTCAGCCTTGTAATCGTTCTTTCCCCCAAATTCCACCCCTGGTTAACGTTGACCAGCTTCACCGTTTCAGGCCATCAGGGCAGGAATTTCTCATCCCAGCTTAGTGCTGCCATGGACGAAACTTGAAAGTGTTGGTATGCAAAGCTCACATCATCTCCCACCTCCTCATAAAGCCTATCTTTGCCGGCAGGCCTGGGGATGATTGTGGATTGCTGTTTGAATGATGTATGTGTGTTGGGTTTTTTATTTTTAAATATTTCTCTGATTTGGACTTAGACTGTGACCGATGTTTTATATATGTTGTAAGCCGCTCCAAGTCTTCAGAGAGGAGAGGCATATAAGTCCAAATAATAAATAATAAATAAATAACTCATGCAGCTCTCCAACGTGTCAAATGAGCTTCTGGAGCGCTTTGAACTTTGAGCTTCTAAATTATTGTTTAGCAGAAGAAGCCACTTTAAAAAAAAACCCCGGCATTTCTCCCAAAGATATTGGAAACTAAATGGTGAGCCTTACCCCAACGGCGTAGTAAAAGCTTCATTACCGATGCAAAAAAGATGCTGATTTAATCGCCTAAAGTTCTCGTAAAGATGCAAAGAGACCGCCTTTGATCCCCGGTTCCTTCAATCTTCCATCTTCCCCCCCCCCGATTCCCCTTTTTAGCCGTTAACGCAAGGATTTATAAATCCCATTTCCTGAGGATGGGATGTTATTCCCCCATAGATCAATGTCAAATAAAGCGAAGGAAGGAAGAAGTGCAAAGTGACATGAATTTGTAGAATGGTAATTATATATATATATTTTAAAAACTGAGCTATTTTTCAGCCTGGGCTTAATGTCCCTGAAGTGTGTAAATACAATGTCAACAGCTGCTAAAGCTGCAGAAGGCCGATTGTCTCCTGAATATGTATTTGGAGGAGGCTACCTCAACTTATCAAACATATTTTTGCTATGGGAAGATTTGGCCTTGCAGACTCTGCCTTTGAGATACCAGAACTCCTTCAGAGATCCATAGATGTCTTCAAGTGATCTACATAACTCTCTATAGCACTGGGAACAGACTTAATCCTTTTCACTACCTTTTTGGTCTAGTCCAGGGGGTGTCCAACCTTGGCAACATAAGATGGATGGACTTCGGGCTTCTTTAGATAAGACTCTATGGTTGCTATGACTCAGTGGCTTGGTTTAACCAAGGCTTTAAAGCCAATGTTTCTCAACCTTGGCAACCTTAAGATGGGTAGACTTCAATTCCCAGGATTCCCCAGGGTTGGGCTTCTCTAGATAAGACTCTATGGTTGCTGGAGCTCAATGGGTTGGTTTAACCAAGGCTTTAAGCCAATGTTCCTCAACCTTGGCAACCTTAAAATGGGTGGACTTCAACTCCCAGAATTCCCCAGCCCTCCACAGCCATTGTAACTGGCTGTGGAATTCTTGGAGTTGAAGTCCACCCCTCTTAAAGTTGACCAGGTTGGACACCCCTGGTCCAGTCACTTCTGGAGAGAAGGTCTAGTGGAGTGCTAATCCTCACTTTGGTTGCCTTATGAGTAAGGCTTTCTATCCCTTGTTACTAACTGGATCTTCTCCACCCAGGCAAGTATTTTTGGCGACTGACTCGCAACAAGCACCTGGTGTCCCTTCAGCCAGCTCAGATCCATCGATTCTGGAAGGGATTGCCTCTCAACCTGGACAGCGTGGATGCGGTGTACGAGAGGACCCGCGACCATAAGATCGTATTCTTCAAAGGTAGAAGGCAACATCTGCCATGCTTTACATTGGTGACTCTCCTTTCCCCAGACGTTTGGTTTCCCCACTGTGTTGAAAAGTTTGTTTCATTCCTTACGTGTGGAAGGTTGTTTTCATTTCCTTAATGCCCTGTGAGCTGATGGCCATCCTTGACCTATAACCATATTGGACAAAGTTGGCCCAACGGAGTGAGAAGTGATTGCTTACTTACCTCTTACTTCTCCCCAGGGGACCGCTATTGGGTGTTCAAAGACAACAATGTTGAAGAAGGCTATCCTCGGCCCATCTCAGATTTCGGCTTGCCCTTAGGAGGCATCGATGCAGCTTTTTCCTGGGCCCAGAACGACAAGACCTATTTCTTCAAAGATGATCTCCACTGGTGCTATGATGACCGCCAGCAGAGAATGGAGGCGGGTTATCCTCTCGAAAGCAGGCTGTGGAAAGGCATCCCCAGCCAGCTGGACGATGCCACGCACTGGTCAGATGGTGAGTTTGGACGCCCAGAGAGCTTCTTTTGAGCCAAGCTTTGCTGCAAGTAAGGAGAATGCTTGGCATGTCTCCCAATTAGGCCAGAACACCAATATACATACAGGTGGTCCTTGACGTATGACCACAATTTGGGCCCATGTATTGGGGGGGAGAAGCAGGGATGTGAATGAGAATTAGTTAGCCATAACAAGATCGTAATCATGGGTGATTCAAGGTTGTTTGAAATAAGAGGCGATAAGGAATGGCGGATTGAAGAACTGGCGGGAAAGCCCACATTTCAAACTAATTGGAGAATGTGATTTATGACTGTTAATTAGAGGAGGGAATTGTGCTTTGATACTCTGTGCTCAGGGGAGGGGAATTCAGATTTTGGCTTAGCTGATGCCATGCTACCCAAATAAAGATTCTTTACGGTAAACAATGCCTCGAAGTTCTTTGGAGGGTTTCACCTGTCAGAACCATGACCCTGTCCTTCTTTCTGGGTCTCTTCTCCCAGGGGCCACCTACTTTTTCAAGGGCAAGGAATATTGGAAAGTTGCGGACAGTGACCTGGAAGCCGAATCGGGCTATCCCCGTTCGATTGCAAAAGACTGGCTGGTGTGCAGCGACATGCAGGCCGATGCGCCAGAGCCAGCCGTGCGCTCCAGGACCAGGGGACGCTCCCAACAGGGATACCATGACGAAAGCCGATCGGAAAGTGAAGTCTGCTCCTGTACCTCGTCTTCCTCTGACGTCCGGCCTCGCAGCTCCCTCAGACTCGGCGGAGTCCTGGTCTCAGTTGCTCTGTGGACAGCAGTGTTGACGCATGGACCTCTATGACCGACGGGGTTGCTGTGGACAGCAGCAATTCAGGGGTGCAAATGGATGATGGGGTGAAACGGACCCAGGTCCCCAGTTGCAGCCGTGTTAAGAAAGCGACATCTAACATTCCTAGCAATGTGATGTGGAATTAGTTTCAAATTCTCCATGAGAAGCAAAGAGCATTTTTAATTATTATTATTATTATTATTACCATCGTTGTTGTTCTGATTTCCTTCTGTTGGCTGAGGTGGGTTTATGGCTCCCTGTTTCTTTTTTCTTTTTTCTGTTCCTTTCCTTTCCTTTCCTTTCCTTTCCTTTCCTTTCCTTTCCTTTCCTTTCTTTTAATTAACTTTCACACCAGATTTTGCAGGTTTTTCACTTCCTCCCCTCTGCCCAGTCTCCCCACCATGCCTATGAATAAAGTTTCTGACCTGCCACATAGCCAGTCATATTCCCAAGGGGTTATTTATTTTCTCTTGCTTGGGGTATTTAAAAAATACATTTCCCCCCTCCACCCACCCACCCCCCTTTGCATCTCCTTGCAAAAAAAATAATAATTAAAAAAATCAACCTTTTAGATCAGCGGTTCTCAACCTTCTCCGGGGCTCGACCCCGGCCCGCATCGCGCAAAAAAAAATGGCGGGCCCGCACCGCGCATCGCGATAGGGAAAAAATGGCTGACCCAAAAAAAATGGCGGGCCTGCACTGCGCATGCGCGGCACGACGGGGCGCATCGAGCATGCGCAGCGCGACGGCCTGCATCGCGATAGGAAAAAATGGCCGACCAAAAAAAAATGGCCGACCCCCCCCCCAAAAAATATGGCGGACTGCGGTGCTTGGCGACCCCCGTGAAATGGTCGTTCGACCCCAAATGGGGTCGCGACCCACAGGTTGAGAACCGCTGTTTTAGATTCAGCGTTGGCCAAGGTGGAACCTCTGAGAATTTAGTCCCCAATGAGTTGGGGAAAGTTGCAGGGTGTGATCACAATTAGTCTTTGACTTATAACCACAATTGAGCTCAAAAGGGCCGTTGTTACACAAGCCACTAGTTATCGGGAGTTTTGGCCTATTTTACGCTCTTTTCTGCCATGGTTGCTAAGTGAATTGTGTGGTTGTTAAACAAATCTGGCTTCCCCCATTGTCTTTTGTTTGTTGGGACCGGGATGGGAAGGTCACAGAGGGTGATCGGACACCGCAACAGTCATAAGTACATGCCAGTTGCCAAGCGAATTTTTGATCATGTGAGCTGGGGATGCTGCAACACTTGTGAATGTGAAAAACGGTCACAACTCACTTTTTTTTTTCAGTGCTGTGGTAACTTCGACCACTAAACGAATGGTTATAAGTTGAGATTACTTGCACGGCCTAATTACGATATTAAAAGAGAGGGGGCGGAATTCATTTGTTGCCAGATGAGGGCAGCAAAGATTATTACATTTGGCAGAACAAAGCCAGAACTTTTCGAAACAAAAGTGATTTTGTAAACAAGGACCATGTCGTCCGGCCTATTCGGTGCAATACTGAAAAATGGCTCTGAATTTTTTGTTGATTGGGCATCCAAACTCTTGAGGACCACCCGTTGTCATCGGAAAATTAAGCCCCCAGCTGAAAGCAGCTCCGAGAGATTAGAAAAAACCCGGACCGGCCTCACTTGAGTGGGATTGCACACAAGTGGATTTCCCATTATTTAATCCAGGGATGTAATCCTACAATGTTCTGTTGTTTGCCTAAAAAAACACACTGGGAGGTTTCCCAAGGAGAAAGCAGAAGGGGAGAACGGGGAGGTGCAATCGCAGAGATGGAGACATTCTGACAATTGTGGCTTTGGAAGAGAAACGCCTCTCGGTCGAAGGTTGAAGTTTTGAATTTCAAGCCACAAGGCGGACAAAGCAGGTAGATGGACACCTCTCCATCGTCCAGAGTCTAAATGGAGAAATAGGTAGCTTTGCCTGTCACACTAAGCTGTGTTTTGCTAATTCTAGGTGTGGAAGAAGCCCTGTTGGATTGGAGTCCTACCACACCATCCATGGCCCATTTTGATAAAGACTCCTGACCACGTTCAGGCAACCTTTAATGTCAAATTCAAAGAAGCCACTCCATAATTTATGTTGAGACTCTAGAAAGAGTGCTAGCAAAGATGATTAAGGAGCTGGAAACTAAGACATATGAAGAACTATTGCAGGAATTGGTTGTGTCTACTCTAGTGAAAGGAAAGTCGGGGGAGGGGATATGAGAGCAGTGTTCCAATATTTGAGGGGCTACCACAAAGATGAGGGGGGCAAACTATTTACCAAAGCACCAGAAGGCAGGACAAGAACAATGGATGGAAACTAATCAAGGAGAGAACCAATCTAGAACTAGAACAGAACAGAATAGAATAGAAAATAGAATAGAATAGAATAGAAAACAGAATAGAGAATAGAATAGAATAGAATAGAATAGAATAGAATAGAATAGAATAGAATAGAATAGAATAGAATAGAATAGAAAATGGAATGGAATGGAATGGAATAGAATAGAATAGAATAGAATAGAATAGAATAGAATAGAATAGAATAGAATAGAATAGAATAGAATAGAATAGAATAGAATAGAATAGAATAGAATAGAATAGAATAGAATAGAATAGAATAGAATAAAAAATGGAATGGAATGGAATAGAATAGAATAGAATAGAATAGAATAGAATAGAATAGAATAGAATAGAATAGAATAGAATAGAATAGAATAGAATAGAATAGAATAGAATAGAATAGAATCTGGAAGGGACCTTGGAGGTCTTCTAGTCCAGCCCCCTGCTCAAGCAGGAGAACCTATCCCATCTCAGACAGGTGATCATCTAGTCTCTTCTTAAAAGCCTCCGGTGATGGAGTGCCCACGATTTCTGGAGGCAACTTCTGTTCCACTGGTTGATTGTCCTCCCTGTCAGGGAGTTTCTCCTTAATTCCAGGTTGCTTCTCTCCTTGATCAGTTTCCAACCGTTGTTTCTGGTCCTGCCCTCTGGTGCTTTGGTGAACAACCTGACCCCCTCTTCTTTGTGGCAGCCCCTCAAATACTAGAACACTGCTATCACGTCTCCTCTATTTCTTCTTTTCTTTAGACTGGCCAAACCCAACTAACTAGCCAAACTAAGGAGAAATTTCCTAATGGCGAGAACAATCGATCAGTAGAATGCGTTGCCTTCAGAAGTTGTGGGTGATCCATCACTGGAGGCTTTCAATAAGAGACTGGACAGCCACTTGTCTGAAATCGTACAGACTCTCTGCTGGTTTAGAGAGTTGGAAGATCCCTTCCAGCTCTGTTATTCTATGTTCTAATTTAGAGTAACATGCAATGTTAAACTTCTCTGGAGAGAAATGGTAGTGTTGGCTCCTTGTCTTTGATTCTTGACCAAAGTGGTTGGATTCTGCCAGATTTGACCCTTCCGAGCTTTGATTCTAGCTAGGTAGAATCTTTCCCATCCCAATTTTCTTTTTTTTTTCTTTCTTTCTTTCTTTCTTTCTTTCTTTCTTTCTTTCTTTCTTTCTTTCTTTCTTTCTTTCTTTCTTTACCTGCGCCTTTGGTACATGATGAATGCAGACATTTGTTCCACCTGCTGATAAGGATCTTGGCAGCCAACCGTAGGACAATAAAAACAAACTGGAAATTAATGGCTGGCACGGAGACCATTCAGACACTTAAGTTTGTTGTTATGGACCATTGCCAGCTCAACAGCTTTTCTGAAAGCCAACAAAGTCTAGCTAGGTAAATGTCTGGAGCAATAAAATGTGCTAGCACTGCATTTCTTAGGAAATGTGGGAAGGGAACTGCAACGATCTCTGGTTGGCATTTGATGTTGGCTTGATGCTCAGAATGTTCTCCTTCAATCGCCTTCCTTGGTTCCTATCAGTGAAAGTTATCATGGCTTTTCAATAATTGGGACCAGAATTTTCTTGCTAAGCAAGGCAGTTGTTAAACCTTAACAGCCCCCTCACACAAACACACAAAACCCCTCAGTAAAGCTAAGACTAACCTAGCTTAAAGTGAGGTGTGAGTTCAACCATGGAGCCTTTACCTGACCTATGTACTACTACGACGAAGGAGGAGGAGGAGGAGGAAGAATATTGAAAGGGACCTTGGAGGTCATCTAGTCCAACCCCCTGGTCAGGCAGGAAACCCTACACCATTTCGGACAAATGGCTGTCCAGTCTCTTCTTAAAAACTTCCAGTGTTGGAGCATTCACCGCTTCTAGAGGCAGGTTGTTCCACTGGCTAATTGTTCTCACTGTCAGGAAGTTTCTCCTTAGTTCTAAGTTGCTCCTCTCTGTGATTAGTTTAATAATAATAATAATAATAATAATAATAATAATAATAATAATAATAATAATAATAATAATAATGGACTTGATAGGTAGACAAAATGCCAAATCCAGTCTGAACATCTGGCTGACTGCGATGATCAATAATAATAATAATAATAATAATAATAATAATAATAATGTTGGAAGGGATCTTGGAGGTCATCTAGTCCAACCTCCTGCTCAGGCAGAAAACCCTATACCATTTCGGACAAATGGCTGTCCAGTCTCTTCTTAAAAACTTCCAGTGTTGGAGCATTTATAACTTCTGGAGGCAAGCGGTTCCACTGGTTAATTGTTCTGACTGTCAGAAAATTTCTCCTTAGTTCCAGGCTGCTTCTCTCCTTGATGAGTTTCCATCCGTTGCTTCTTGTCCTGCCTTCAGGGGCTTTGGAGAATAGCTTGACTCCCTCTTCTTTGGGGCAGCCCCTGAGATTTTGGAAGACTGCTATCATGTCCCCCCTCGTCCTTCTCTTCGTTAAACTGGACATTCCCAATTCCAGCAACCGTTCCTTATATGCTTTAGCCTCCAGTCCCCTGATCATCTTTGTTGCTCTTCTCTGCACTCTTTCTAGAGTCTCAGCATCTTACTTGGATCCCTAAACCTGTTTATGGAGATTCTCAATCCTCCAGGTCAAGGTTGCCCCAAAGAGGCTTTTCCAAAAAGCAACTGGAATTTCTTGGGGGGGGGGTTCCTTTAAAACATTGCACTTCTCATCTAAGAAGCTGAACTGAATGGACTGAAATCAGAACTGAGGAAGCTTCTCGGATGAGAAGCGAAACGTTTTCAAGGAAATGAAACCAAGAAGGTCCAGTTGCCTTTTGAAAAAAGCACCTTTGGGGTCCTTAAACCCCAAAGTTATTTGCGCTCTACAGTTGTTTCGTACAGGTGGAATGAGGAAGGATCTCTGTTTGGTGTTTGATTCAGGAATGGAGATAGCAGCCTTGGAAACCTACCACAAGACTCCAGAACTGGACTATAGGATAGGATAGGATATAGAGAATAGAATAGAATAGAATAGAATAGAATAGAATAGAATAGAATAGAATAGAATAGAATAGAATAGAATAGAATAGAATAGAATAGAAGATGGGATGGAATAGAATAGAATAGAATAGAGTAGAGTAGAGTAGAGTAGAGTAGAATAGAGAATAGAATAGAATAGAATGGAACAGAATAGAATAGAATGGAACAGAATAGAATAGAATAGAATAGAATAGAATAGAGTAGAATAGAGAATAGAATAGAATAGAATAGAATAGAATAGAATAGAATAGAATAAATGGAATGGAATACAATACAATGCAATACAATACGATACAATACAATACAATACAATACAATATATGGAATAGAATAGAATAGAATATATGGAATGGAATGGAATAGAATATAGAATAGAATAGAATAGAATAAAAATAGAATAGAATAGAATAGAATAGAAAATGGAATAGAAAATGGAATAGAATAGAATAGAATAGAATAGAATAGAATAGAATAGAATAGAATAGAATAGATGGAATGGAATAGAATAGAATAGAAAATGGAATAGAATAGAATAGATTAGAATAGAATAGAATAGAACCTTGGAGGTCTTCTAGTCCAGCCCCCTGCTCAAGCAGAAGAAACTATACCATTCCTGACAAATCACTGTCCAATCTCTTCTTTAAAACTTCCTGTGATGGAGCACCCACAATTTCTGGAGGCCAGCTGTTCCACTGGTTAATTGTCCTCGCTGTCAGGAAGTTTCTCCTTAATTCCAGGTTGCTTCTCTCTTTGATCAGTTTCCAACCATTGTTTCTTCTCCTTCCCTCTGGTGCTTTGGTGAATAATGTGACCCCCTCTTCTTTGTGGAAGCCCCTCAGACACTGGAATACTGTTATCATGTCACCCCTGTTTCTTCTTTTCTTTACACTAGCCAAACCCAAGTCCTGCAGCTGTTCTTCAAAAGCCTAGGTGGGATTCAGCCAGTCAAAAGACATTTGGAGAGAACGTCGAGGATTATGGCAAGCATGAAGAGGTGAAATAACCAACAGAAGAGAATATTTGTAGCTCAGGGCTGAAATGTGGAATCCTTGATGCTCTCTGAACTTGGTGGTTTTCTACTAGCCCTGATGATGTTACCTAGTTGCATAATATAACGTCAGGAAGAAAACCACCAAGCTTAGACAACCCCACAGCAGTGAGGTGAGTTCTCCTCATGGACATGATCTCATCCTTACTCTATGAAAAAAAAAATTGTTTCCTTTCCTGTGTGACACAGCTGAGCTTCACACGGGTGTCCTCTCTGGTCACGCTGAAGTAACGTGATGTTACCGAGACACTTTTACTAATCAAGTTGCGCGACTCTTGCAAATCCCAAGACAGGCCAGGGAAAGGGTGACTGACGTCATACCCCTTGGATGAAGAGCAGATCTTGGGTTGCTGCCAACTTCATAGGGTGTGACAGAGAAGCTTGGCATTTGCTTGGGATCTTCTGCCTGGGATCTTCTGGATGGCCCCAGATGAGAAAAAAGAAAAAAGAAAGATGAAGTTTGAAATACAATCCTTAAATTGTTCGCTTCTGGCAGGGCAGTTGAAACGGCTCTGTTGACATGACCTTGTTTCAAACAATACAAAACTGGTTGAGCTACCCTAGAATAATTACAAGGTAGTGCAGACAACAAGCAGGGAGATAATTCTCCAAGATATTGAGAGTTAAGGAGCCTCTCTCTCTCTTTCTCATTCTCTATGATGGCCAGTTTTCAGCTCTACTGCTCATACCTCTTTGTAGAATTGGCTGGTGATCTTGAGCTGGTCTTGGTGGCTCCAAGGGTTGGATCTGATGTGGATTTAGATTGAGAGACCAACAGACCAGGAGAGTAGACCGGTGTGTCAAAATACATCCTGGAGGGTCACTCAAATCGTTTCTGTCTTGCTGCTCTGAAGCTCATGGCTGTTTGGGCTGGTGGTGACACCCATAGTTGAGTCCATTTTGGTGTTGATGATAGAGACCTCACATCCTGGATCTGGGGGTCCAAGGGAGATCCCTATAACCATGTGAAAAGAGGCATGTAAATGTGAGGTCCATCCTTTCAGAAGCATTCTTTGGGACATCCAATCAACTCAAGGCAGACGGTTTTGATGAATCAATTTCAACTGGAGTCTCTTTTGTGCCCTAATTAAATTTTATATATTATTTAATAGTGGATATAGAGAGAATATGCTGAAATTGTTTTCCTTCCTTCCACCCTTCCTCTTTTTTCTTTCCTCCCTCCTTTTCCTTTTTTCTTTCCTTCCTTCCTTCCTTCCATCCTTCCTCTTCTTTCTTTCCTCTCTTTCCCCCTCCCTCTCCTTCCCTTCTTTCCTTCCTTCCACCCTTCCTCCCTCTCTCTTCCCTCTCCCTCCTTCCTTCCTCCCTCCCTCCCTTCCTCACCCTATGGTTTCTCATTACTGTACTTGTTTTTTTCCTGTTTCTTACTTTTATTTCTAGCTTGTTAGTTGTACTTTGGGGAGAAATTAGGGATTTTTTTGTGCATTTTCAAATTTGCTAGGAAATTATTACCTTTTCTTTCCTAATAAAGTGTCCCTTTCAAAGTAGATATATACAGGGTTAGGGCAGCAGAACAAAACCCAACCTCTGATCGTGCTATAAGTGAACTTCCAGGTGGAAATGGAAAATTACCGGCTTCAGTTGCAGTTCTGGCGCAGTATATGTAGTGCATTTACACACACATACATACACACAGAAGTCTAAAATTGGAATATTTAAGCCACTGACTGCACTCGCTATACCTATTATGCGCTCTATACCTATTATGCTACCAGCTTTACATTGTCTGCAACTGCAGGTAGCTAGCTATGGCTAGGCCTACCATAGTTGTGATGCACAATTTTGGAACGACCACTAGGTGGCAGCCACATGCAAGCACGCTGTCTCTCTGCTGCCTTCTACAGGTCATCTGAATTGTTGCGATCCAGATTTGGCTCTCCTGCCTATGATGATGCCTTACCTCATCCAGGAGGCCACACATACTTATGAGCCTCAGCATGGGTGATCTCTCACCACAACATCTCTTGAGAGTGATGTAACTGAGAACCCAACGCAACGAAAGACGCTGTGCTCCACATCTTGTTTTGCCTGTGAGCAACCGAAGTATGAACACACAACACTCAGATGGACTTCCAACGAACGCTACTTGAGGTCACCAGATTGGGGAAGGCTCCGTTTCCCAGGCTGGGGCCAATTCATTAATTTAATGGCATAATTAGTCCACAGGATTCTTTGTGAATCAGCTGAGAACTTTTCCTACCTCATCATTGGAACTGAAGATCTAAAGGTTCTGTCTTGATTTTCGACAGCAGGGCTCTTGTGACCAACCAGCAGCTCAAGACTAGCATTATTATTAAGACTAATAATATTTATTTTGGCCCTTGTTTACTTTTGTTGAAAGATCAAATGGGTGGATGACTCACCCCGGTACTAGAATCAAACTTGACTCACCGGAGGAATGTCAGATCTAAAAAGTCAGTTACTTCACCAACAATTTCCAGAAATTCAACTTCCAAAGGTGCAGTATGAAGTGTGAGTTCAAAACACCCGGATGGTTGGGAGGGCAATATTCAAAGAGCAAATAGGAAAAAGCTTTAAATCAAGTGGTTTTTCAACCTTGGCAACTTTTCAGATATGTGGACTTCAACTCCCAGGATTCAAGCTGGCTGAGGAATTCTGGGAGTTGAAGTCCACACATCTTAAAAGCTGGGAAGGTTGAAAAACGTTGCTTTAAAGGGCTCAGTTCCTTCTGCCAAAGAAGCCAGCGTGGATTCGTCTAGGAAGCTGGCAGAAGTCTGTCCCTCTGCTCTCCTCTCTATTTTCTTTTTTTTTATTATTTTGCCTTCTCTTCCCTTCTGTTTCTCCTTCTCTTCCTTCTCTTCTCCCTTCCCTTCCCTTCTCCTCTTCATGTCCATGTCCATATACACCAGGGGTTCTCAACCTTGGCCACTTTAAGACTTGTGGACTTCAATTCCCAGAATTCCTCAGCCAGCTTTGCTGGCTGAGGAATTCTGGGAGTTGAAGTCCACAAGTCTTAAAGTGGCCAAGGTTGAGAACCCCTGATATACACGTATCCATGTATCCGTGTATTCCAGTCTTTGAGAGGCTGCCACAAGGAGGAGAGGCTCAAGTTATTTTCCAAAGCACCAGAAAGCAAGACGAGAAACAATGGATGGAAACTCATCAAGCAGCCTGGAATTAAGGAGAAACTTTCTAACAGTGAGGACAATTAGCCAGTGGAACAGCTTGCCACCAGAAGTCATGGGTGCTTCATTACTGAGGGTTTTCAAGAAGAGACTGGACAAGCCCTTGTCTGAAATGGTATAAGGTCTCCTGCTTGAGCAGGGGGCTGGACTAGAAGACCTCCAAGGTCCCTTCCAGCTGTAGTCCAATTCTGATGTCCACCTCTATTTCCATGCTTTGCTATCATCACACATAGAGAATTGTGCTTGCAGCCCTAAGCATTTCCTGTTTATCTCCCGTCCAACCACTAACTTAGCATCCCAACTGAGACAAGGTCACCCTTAAAAGATAAGAAGCTGCCACCTAATACACCGACCTGGGTTGTTGTTGTTGTTATTATTATTATTATCATGATTATTATTTGTCTGCCCCTTAGCAAGGAAAAGGGCGTTGGAATATCAAACAGCCAAGGAAAGGCACCAGATAGGAGAGTTGGAGAAAGAAGTTTAGGGTTTCTATGTTTAGTCACCTCCATGTGTTCTAGGTAGAGTAAACTAGCAGTGTTGGGAAAGAGCAGGATGTAAACTTTTTCTCTTGCATCTACTGGCCAGAAAGCCGTGCTCTTTTCAGAGTGGGAAAGTTTTGCTTCTGAACGAAATGAAACTTCTCAATGTGGCTTTGTGTGGGCTGTGCAAAACAGCCGGTTGATACAATAGAAAGATGCTTCGCTCCTCACAGCTCACGTCCTATTCCTATCCAACCAGTGTCACGTTTGGCTGTTTGTTGTTATTAGTTGAGAAGTCGTGTCCGACCCATCGGGACTCCATGGACAGCGTTCCTCCAGGTCTTCCTGTCCTCTACCATCTTCTGGAGTCCATTGAAGCTCACGCCTCCTGCTTCAGTGATTCCATCATAAGAACATAAGAACATAAGAAGAGCCGTGCTGAATCAGGCCAAAGCCCATCGAGTCCAGCATTCTGTGTCACACAGTGGCCCACCAATTGTACATGGGGATCTTGAGCAGAAAGAGAAGGCAAAACCCTCCCTTTCCCTTGACCCCCAACAAATGGTACTCAAGGGAATCCTGCCTGCCTCAACCAACATAGAGGCGGCACATGGACATCCGTTTTAATAGCCACCGATACACTTGGCCTCCATGAATCTGTCTGACCCTGCCTTGAAGCTGTCAAGGCTGACAGCTGTCACGACCCCTTCAGGAAGTGAATTCCATAAATCAACGACCCTCTGGGTGAAGAAATATTTCCCTTTATTTGTCCTCACTTTCTTAGCTATTAACTTTAGGGAGTGCCCCCTTGTCCTGGTATTGTGTGATAGAGAAAAGAATTTTTCTCTATCCACCTTTTCTATCCCAGCCACCTCATCCAGCCACCTCATTCTCTGTTGTCCCCTTCTTCTCATGCCCTCCATCTTTCCCAGCATTAGGCTCTTCTCCAGTGAGTCCTTCCTTCTCATTAGGTGGCCAAAGTACTTGAGTTTCAACTTCAGGATCTGGCCTTCTAAAGAGCAGTCGAGATTGATCTCCTCTAGGACTGACCGGTTGGATCGCCTTGCCTCCCAAATATTTGTCAGAAAGTGATCTAACCCAGACACCATGCTTATAAACCAAGTTGATGTGCAGACCCAGCAACCTGTGGGAGAATCAGTAAACCATGGTCAGGCTTAGTAAGAAATTGGTCTGGCTGACTGGAAAATCTGGGAGCACTCATCAAAGAACATCTGGTGAGCTCCAGGTAAGGCAGGAGTGACCACAGGAATTAGCCTAACAAAGGGAAGGATTACTCAACAACCCTGGTTCAACTTTTTGACGTCTACCCTTCCCAGAATGACTCCAGTGGAATTCCCCCAAACTCATGCACACCCCAGTGTGCTCCTGCAGCCAGGGTATTGTCCCTGACATCACTAATTCATTATATAACCAAGCAACTACTTAGCACAATGAGCCTAATGTGGATAATTGAGCAGTGATACATCCAATACTTTCAAAGCAGAAAGGGTGACAAGAGTTACCATCTCTTTTATTCAAAAATCAGGATTATTTAGGCCAATCTTCTCATGAAGCCGAGTGGATGTTTAGTGGAAATTGCACGGGTAGGTTAAATATTAATCAAGAGAGTCCAAAACACAAAGTAAAAAGAACCACATACTTTATCAAAATAATAATCATCCTTCTTCTTCTTCTTCTTCTTCTTCTTCTTCTTCTTCTTCTTCTTCTTCTTCTTCTTCTTCTTCTTCTTCTTCTTCTTCTTCTTCTTCTTCTTCTTCTTCTTCTTCTTCTTCATCTACCTACCTACCTACCTACCTACCTTCCTACCTACCTACCTTACCTACCTACCTACCTACCTACCTACCTACCTACCTACCTATCTATCTATCTATCTATCTATCTATCTATCTATCTATCTATCTATCTATCTATCTATCTATCTATCTATCTATCTATCTATCTATCTATGACCAATAGTTTTGTGTGGATAGTCACACCAGAAAACAAGAGGTCCTCTTTTTCTTAGGGTTGACTTCAATAAGATCTAAAGACAACCAAGATCAGAACCCAGGACTGGATGACTCATAACCTTCTTGGCAGATGACCATGAATTGGTAAAATTCTTCAAGGAACGTATCTTGCATCTGACTATTGACAGAGGATGGAGTAGTGTAGACTACAAACTTCCCACCTGTATTGGGCCAGCAGTAGATTCTAGGGAATATCCAAGTATATACAACTCCCATTTAGCATGTTGGCTATGGCTTATACCGTAGTCATTGGAGAGGGAAAGATGCAGATTGAAAGAAGGGACCATCATACACAAGGTTTGCTTCTCTGAGTCAAGCTAACAGAGATGCTCTTTGGACGCTATGAGAAACGTATGGATCCATAGGGGATGAAGGATAATTCAGGCTGGAATAATTGTTTTACACACTCAAGTACGCCGTGTATCTTGGTAATCAGTTTTTGAAAAAGAGCTGGAACTAAAGTTGGCCACAAACTGAAGAAGATTGAGCCGTAGGATTTGGCTGTTAGAAAAGAGAATGCAAGTTTAGAATCCATTGATCATTTTCAAATCGGGGAAATCAATCCTTCCTTCCTCCCTCCCTCCCTATTTTCTTTCCTTCCTTCCTTCCTTCATTCATTCCTTCCTTCCTCTCATTTTCCTTCCTTTCTTCCTTCCTTCCTCCCTCCCTATTTTCTTTCCTGCCTGCCTGCCTACTTCCCTTCCTCTCATTTTCCTTCCTTCCTCTCTCTCTCCCTCCCTCCCTCATTTTCCTTCCTTCCTTCCTCCCTCCCTCCCTCTCATTTTCTTCCCTCTCCCTAGTTTCCTTCCTTCTTTTCCTCTTTCCTTCCTCATTTTCCTTCCTCCCTCCCTCTCATTTTCCTCCCTCTCTCCCTATTTTCCTTCCTTTTCCTCTTACCTTCCTCATTTTCCTTCCTCCCTCCCTCTCATTTTCCTTCCTCCCTCCCTCCCCCTCCCTTTGTTTCCTCCCTCCAGACACACACACACACACACACACACACACACAGGACACCTGCTTTGTAAAAGATTTCTCAGCCCACAGGAGGAGGGAAGGCGTGGGAAGCATTTAGGAAGGGGAGAAATACTTTCAGATTTGCAAGATTCTGTCAATGAAACCTCGCCAGAAAGACACCAGCTAGTTCTCCTACTTGTGCTTCTTGTCTGGCCTACCTCAAAGGGCTGAAGCGTATTTTATCCCTCCCTTCTTTGCAGTGATCTGCAATTATCAGTGGAAATAATAAACGTGGGAATCAAACTCCAAGCCGCCTGCAAAGAGGCTGGGAATTAACTCCCCTCCACCCCCAAGATAAAAGCACCCTGCATGCTTTCCATCCAATGCTGCCCCCCCCCCGACATTTGCCTCTATTTTTTGCCTTGGGCTTGTTTGTTTGTTTGCAAACAGCGCTTCGCCTGCCAGGGATGGGAGGCCACAAGGAAAGAGGGCAGGAGGGAGGGGGCTCTACCTTCAGGAGAAGCATTAAACAAATCCAGATTTCCTATCAGAACAAGACCAGTAGCGGTTATTAGAGGACAACCCGCCTGTTAGGTGTTTGGGTAAATAACTAGAGCAGATTTCAGCAACAGTGGGAGCTGTGCAGGAAAAAAAAATAACAGAGCAGGACGACTAGTAATAATAGGGATCATAGCCATAAAAATAAGAGTAATCTTTTAAAAAAAATACCACAGCGTTCCCTTCCTAGGAATGGGGGATGTGCGGTAGATACACAGTGTATCTGTGGTGTTCATAAACTGGGCTCTTTACTAATATTATTATTATTATTATTATTATTATTATTATTATTATTATTATTATTATTATTATTATTATTATTGATACTACAAATGTTTTAAGTGAGTTTTCTCCTCCATTATTATGCAGGGGGGGAATCTCCTTCTCCGTTATTATGAAAAAATAGCTCTTCTCCTTTTCTTTCCCCATCTCTATGAAAAATACTCTCCTCTTCCTCTCCTTTCCCCCCTTTTTTCCTTCTCTTCTTTCTCCTTCCCCTCTTCCTTCTCTCCTCTTCCTTCTTTTCTCTCTCTTCCTTCTCCTTCCTCTTCTCCTTTTCCTCCTTCTCTCCTACTCTTCCTCTTCTCCTTCTCTCCCTTTTCTCCTTTCTCCTCCTTCCCTCCTTCCTCTCCCTTCTTTTCTTCCTCTTTCTCCTCCTCCTCTCCTTTCTCCTTCGTTTCCGTCTTCTCCTTCCCTTTTCCCTCTCCATTCTCCACCTCCTCGTCTTCTCTCCCTTTTCTTCCTCTTCCTCCTCCTCTCCCTTCTTTCTCCTTCGTTTCTTCCTCCTTCTCTCCTTCCTCTCCATTCTCCACCTCCTCCTCTTCTTCTCTCCCTTTTCTTCCTCTTCCTTCTTCCTCTCTCCCTTCTTTCTCCTTCGTTTCTTCCTCCTTCTCTCCTTCCTCTCCATTCTCCACCTCTTTCTTCCTTTCTCCCTCTTCCTCCTTCCTCTTCTCTCCCTTCTTCTTTCCCCTTCATTTCCTCCTCCTTCCCTTCTTCCTCTCCCTCCTCCTCCTCCTCCTCCTCCCAGCGAGAAACATTTTTTTTCAACCTCCCCCCTCCCCAATGCACCTCTCCCCAGCAGCCCACCACGGCGGGAGCGACCCAAATCGTTCCAAAGAGGGGGGGAAAAAGGAGAATTCTTTTCATCTTCAAGTGGCGGGCAGTTCCACCGCCCCCTCTGCCTTGGATCTCTCTTTCTCACTCTCTGTCTGTCTGTCTCCCTCCTCCGCCCCCTCTGTCTCCCACCCACCCTTAAGGGGAGACCCCCCTCCAGTTGCCAGCCTTTCTCCCCCCTCCCCAGCCTCTCCTTCGCGGCTAGCGGGCGCCTGACTCACCCGCGGCGGCTGCGCCTTTAAAAGGCCGCCCCGGCCGCCTCCCCGGCTGCTTCTGGAGGCTGGACCCGGCTGGCTGGCTGCCTGGCAGGCGGCCCTGGGCTCGGCGGCGCCTGCGCTGCCTTCGCGACCGACCGAGCGGACGAGCGAGCGAGCGGCTCCTCCAGCCCCGCGGAGCCCCGCAGCCCCGCAGCCCCGCTGGGGGTGTCGCCTTCCCGGCTTGGCCTTGGACCCCCCCCCGTCCCCCTGCCTCGCCGCTTCTTGGGGGGCGGACGCCCCTCGCCGCCTCCCTCCCTCCCTCCCTCCCTCCAGCCCGGCCTCCGCATCCCCCGCCCGGCGCGCATCTGGCCAGCGGTGGCGCGGCCGGCGGGGGCGCAGCTGGGGCCGCGGGGGTCCCCCAGCCTCGCCCGGCATCGGACCGACAGGCGAGGGCGCTTAAGGTGGAGCGGGGGCTCTGGGGGAGGGGAAGGGAGCGGGGGGGAGAGTGTCCCAACCCCCCCTTTTATTGGGGGGGGACTTTAAGGAAGTCTTTTTCCTCCTTCCCCCCCTTTTGGGGACACTGAAGGTGGCTTGGCTCTTAAGGAGAGGTTGGGGGAGGGGAGCGGGGGGAGTTTCCCCAACACCCCTTTTATTGGGGGGACTTTAATAAAGTCTTTTTCCTCCTTCCCCCCCTTTTGGGGATCCTGAAGGTGGCTTGGCTCTTAAGGAGAGGTTGGGGGAGGGGAGCGGGGGGGAGTTTCCCCAACACCCCTTTTATTGGGGGGGACTTTAATAAAGGGGTCTTTTTCCTCCTTCCCCCCTTTTTGGGGACCCTGAAGGTGGCTTGGCTCTTAAGGAGAGGCTGGGGGAGGGGGGAGATTTTCCCACCCCTTTTTCCTTTTGGGGGGGAGGGGAAACTTTAATAAAGTGGTCTCTTTTCTCTCCCCCCCCCTTCTTGGGATCCTGAAGGTGGCCTTGGCGACGGATTGGAGCAGCTCCTGGGGGCGATGAGCGCCTCGCGTCCGCCTGGGGGCGTTTAAGGTGGGGAATGAGTCGGCGGTGGCCTGAGGGGGGGGCGGTTGGCTTGGTTTAGGGGTCCCTCAGCACTTATTTCCCCACCCCGCAGGCATTAAAGGGGGGATGTCACCAGGATAGACCCAATCTCTTTCCAACCAAAAGTAGGGGGCCATATGGGAATTAAACACCCCTCCCTCCCCCCCACACACATCTGGACAGGAGAGAACCTTTACTGTACTTTTTCAAGTTTCTAGTTCCTGGTGAGATTGATCCCAAGGGGAGGGAGAGGAGCAGCTTGGAAAACCGGCTCCTGTTTTTTCTCTTTTTCCCACCCCCACTTTTCTGGGAAAGAAATATTTTGACTATCAAAAAGCTTGGATTTCTTTTCCTCTCCCCCTCCCTTCTTTCCAATTTTCTATTTTTTTTAAAAAAAACTTATTTATTTTTTGTCAGAAACGACATGGAAGCGGTTGGAAAATTTGAATTCAGCAGGAAAGATCTGATCGGGCATGGAGCTTTCGCGGTGGTCTTTAAAGGCAGGCACAAAGAGGTAAAGGTTTTATTTTATTTTATTTTATTTTCTGGCCTCCTTTTCAAAAAAAAAAAAAAAAGGCGTGGGAGAAATTTAGGTGATCTTTCCGTTGAGATAAGCAATGGGTCCTTCTCAATTCAGTATTGGAAATGTCAATATCAGATAAGGCAGTGAAAAAGGAGCAATTCAACCATTGATTCAATCAACTTGGTCCTTACAGCAAGCAAAAGACAAGTTCGTACTTTTAAATCTATGTTGGGACTTTTTAGATAACCTCTTTTTCCCCCAGCCCCTTCTAAGAAACTTCTCTGACTTTTTCCAGCAATCCCAAAATTTCAAATTAATCCATAAGTAGGCCAGGCAAGCAGGTCACAGTGTGATTCTCTAAGATCCCCAAAGGTCTGTTTAAAAACAGCCACGATTTTCTCAAGGAACTTTGCAAAAAAGGGGCAGAGACTGAATCAGTGGGCTGATGCAATTGTGGGAAAGAAATAGAGAATTTACTTAGGCACAGGGGGAAAAAAAAAAAAGCAAGCCTTATCTTCCTGGCTTGGCAAGGCTCCTTATCTTAAAGCAGCCACAAAGCAAGGAGGGGAAAAAAAAAAACCCTCTTGTTATCCTGGAGGATCTATAAATAAACATATTTTAGGCTTCTATTTAATAGCCTGCTTGCTATGGGCGACTAAGAACCTCAAGGCAGGAAAATACCTGGATGGCTTTAGGCTGGTAGAAGGGTAATAAGGCTGCATTTTAACAAGGATTGGCGGGACCGTCTCCAAAAATCTAATGATTATCTTTGGAAGAGGATAAAGGCAGAGCTCTGTTTTTTGAATAGGAAGGATCTTGGCAAAGAAGAGTTTGCAAAATTAAAATTGCTTCTCTAGCAGGGTTGAGCCATTCTTGCTAAAAAGGAGCATGTCTAGTTTTTTCTCTGTTTCCTCTTCTTCACAACCTATAATAATTATTTATTTGGGGGACCTGAAGGGAGAAGGCAGAAGTTTGCATACTTCATGGAAGTTTGTTGCTGGAACTAAGGCCTTATTTCATTTGGAAGTGGGTTTTGTGCTGGAGGACATGTTAAGAAGGGAAAGAAATTAATTTGGAGCTGGTAAGTCTGAACTTGTCTTGGCTAAAGACAAAACAAAACCCAAACAGCCAACATTTTCAGATCAGCTTTGACACTGTTCCATTATTATCAAATTTATCCACTGCCTATCTCGTGGCTCCGAGCAACTCAAAACTACTGACCACGTTGTTGGTGTACATTTGACTCGGTCTGCGGTGCAAAGTCAGATACTGTGGTTTATAAACCAGGGTTTTTTTTTTTGGGAGGGGGGCATTAACTGAGCCTTGCGGGGGTGTTTGAAGTGTGTGACTGAAAAACTCAGGAGCTCCTGTTCACCCTTGAATATTCCAACTTTCAGAAACCTGAAGTGGAGGTGGCCATCAAATGCATTAACAAGAAAAACTTGGCAAAATCCCAAACTCTCTTGGGAAAGGAGATCAGGATCTTAAAGGTAAATTGGGAAGGGAAGAGGGACTTTGGAGAGACCGAACCTTATCAGTCTGAATTACAAGCTGTGTTTATGGTTTTTTTTTTAATAAGTAACTGTTCCCCCTCCTCTCTTTCTCTTTCTAGGAACTGAAACATGATAACATTGTGGCTCTCTACGACTTCCAGGTATTTTATTCTGAATTCAGGTCCAAAGATTTATGGGAAGAGGGAGGAGGGAAAGGTTGATGGGCCAAGCCAAGGGCGAAGAGGGTGTTGTTTAAGTAGTCTTTATAGGGGATGACTGGATAAAAATGCTAACTAGATTTACCTCTAAATCATGGGGCTGAAATGGGAGGCTTTGTATAGAATATTAGAATATAGAATATTAGATTATAGAATATTAGAATATAGAATATTAGATTATACAATATTAGAATATAGAATATTAGATTATAGAATATTAGAATATAGAATATTCTTTATTGGCCAAGTGTGATTGGACTCACAAGGAATTGGTCTCCGGTGCATAAACTCTCAGTATACATACAAACAACAGAGTAATATAAGAATAGGAGAAGATACCGGTAGTAGAAAAGATGAGTAGGATAATAGTAATGCAGCCCTACTGCATGGGTAAATATCCTTAGATATAAGTCAGTGCTGTGGGAATTAGAGCAATGGCACAAGGAGAAAAAACTGTCTCTGGGTCTAGTTGCTTTAGCATGCAATGCCAAAAAAAAAAAAAGGCAATCTTTAAAAGAGGTTTTATGGATTGTTTTTTTTTTGTAATCCTTAAAGAGCTGCAGGTTATTTTTTAAAAAAAGAAACATGGTTGGTTTAAGAGTGCATTGCTATAATTTGGGGATCTGCGCCGTCTGTATTTGTGTGACCCCTTGTTTAAAATCTTATTGCTGGCATTGTTACTGTTGCTGGTTTAACCTGTTTATTTTTTTTCCTTTGAGAAATTTGGGGCCCTTCGTTCAGTTACATTGTGATTTAAAACAAAAACAAAAAAAAAACCTCAAACAAAATTATAAAGTACATAGATGAAGCCGGAACAGGAAAGGTGTTTCCTGTTATGTATCTGTGTTTTGGGTTTTTCCCCCCCCCCGCAGGCTTTTTGTCAAGTAAAAATGATGGATTTCGTTCGGTTGCATTTAAAAGGGACTCCAGCGTGGATGGGGCTTTTTTGAGTGTTGAGCTGTTGTATCTCTCCTTGTGTGGAAATAACATTTTGGCGTGGATGTTTATAGCTCTCTGCCTGGGCAACCCGCCCTCTTTAGGAAATATGCAAAAGGCTTGGTGAAGTGTCCCAATGAAATTGACTAACATTGCTTGCCTCTGCAGGGTTGGCAATGCTGTGCAATTGTGTGTGTCTGTGTGTGTGTACACAAGCACTCTGCTTGCTGGTAGAATTGCCTAAATCCTCTTTGGAAGCAGATCACTGGGCCGGCTTGCATCCCAGACCTTTGTTTGGAGATTAGTGTCGCCTTTAATTGCGTTGTTGCTTTCCACAGGCGGGTTTGGTGTGCAAGAGAGGGTGGTGTGCAAGAGTCAGGCTTGGCTCTCTTGCAATGGTGCGTCTGAGGCTTGTTTGCCTGTCTGGCCCGTCATGTGGTCCCCAAGCTTCCTTGTTTGTTGACATTCTTTTGGCCGGCTCGGATTGGCCAAGAGCGGCTTTTGCGTCAGGCTTGCAATTCGATGCCTCTGGAACTCTGTGGCGTGACTGTTGCCATGCACGCCATGCATGCTGGGAACTGTAGTCTTTCTTCGGTGGCTTTTGTTGTAAAGCTTGCTGTGGGCGCTGACTCCCCTCCCAAATCTGTTCTTGCTTTGCTGCAAACTGGGTGGGAGGAAATAATCTGGGGGGAAAACAGTTCTGAGCTTCCTATTAGGTTGATCAGTTGATCACCGTTTTCCAGATGAGTTGATCTGGCGATCTTACAGCAGCCTTTCGGTATTTGAGGGGCTGTCACAGAGGGGTTGACATGCTCTCCAAAGCCCCCGAAGGCAGGACGAGAAGTAACAGATGGAAGCTTATCAGAGATCCAAAATAGAATTAAGGAGAAATTTCCCCACAGTGAGAACAATTAATCTATGGAACCGCTTGCCACCAGAAGATGTGGGTGCTCCATCACTGGAGGCTTTTAAGAAGAGACTGGACAGCCACTTGTCTGAGATGGTATAGGGCAGGGGTAGGCAACCTTGGCTCTTTTGTGACTCGTGGACTTCAACTCCCAGAATTCCTGAGCCAGCCATGCTGAGGGGAAAGGGAGAGGTTTCCAAGCTGAGCCAGGCTGGCTCAGGAATTCTGGGAGTTGAAGTCCTTAAGTTATGAAGGGGCCATAGTTTCCCCCATGCTGGCTCAGGAATTCTGGGAGTTGAAGTCCACGAGTCATGAGGGGGCCAAAGTTTTCCTCATGCTGGCTCAGGAATTCTGGGAGTTGAAGTCCACGAGTCATGAGGGGGCCAAAGTTTTCCTCATGCTGGCTCAGGGATTCTGGGAGTTGAAGTCCACAAGTCATGAAGGGGGCCATAGTTCCCCCTGCTGGCTCAGGAACTCTGGGAGTTGAAGTCCACGAGTCATGAGGGGGCCAAAGTTTCCCCCATGCTGGCTCAGGAATTCTGGGAGTTGAAGTCCACGAGTCATGAGGGGGCTGTAGTTCCCCCATGCTGGCTCAGGAATTCTGGGAGTTGAAGTCCACGAGTCATGAGGGGGCCAAAGTTTTCCTCATGCTGGCTCAGGGATTCTGGGAGTTGAAGTCCACAAGTCATGAAGGGGGCCATAGTTCCCCCTGCTGGCTCAGGAACTCTGGGAGTTGAAGTCCACGAGTCATGAGGGGGCCAAAGTTTCCCCCATGCTGGCTCAGGAATTCTGGGAGTTGAAGTCCACGAGTCATGAGGGGGCCAAAGTTTCCCTCATGCTGGCTCAGGGATTCTGGGAGTTGAAGTCCATGAGTCATGAAGGGACCAAGGTTGCCTACCTACCCCTGGGATAGGGTTTCCTGCCTGAGCAGGGGGCTGGACTTGAAGACCTCCGAGGTCCCTTCCAACTATTCACCTGCATACTATATTCTTTAGTTTTCCCCTATCCCCCGTCCCCAACTTGAAAACGGAGCAGACAGAATCCAGCCTCTTGTCTGAGAACTCTGGAATTTAAGCGGCGTAGTATAAAATACAGGACACGAATGTTGTGTGAGGTTGCCGGCCTGTGTGTTTCGATTCGGTGCTGCAGCGTGCACGAGGAAACACAACTGCCTGGGTTCTTGGAAAACGAGACTCTGGAATTTGGACAGTGGACTGTGTTTTCGGTTATTCGATAGGTATTTATTTGAAGAGGTGTTTCTCCCAGCCTGTCACTCACAAGTGTCCAGAGATAGATTGCATCGCCTTCCGGTTCACAGCTGAAAAGTCAAGGCACAACAGGAAAAATGAAGAGGGAGGAGGCATATAAATTAAATTAAATAAATTAAATAAATAAAAATGCAAGGAGAATTAAGTAGATCCGTATCCTCACAGCTGGAGAAGAACAATTTGAGGGTTTAACCAGGTCTGGCTTTGTAAGTGGCTTAAGTGCTAAACCAGGGGTCCCCAACCCATGGGTTGTGAGGTGTTTGCAGCTGGGCTGCGGAAACGGGCAGCAAACGCACCCGTGCATCCTCACTTGTCCGAGTGGGTGCGCTCCGTTTGTGTGAATGGCAGGCGTGCGTGCCCACCGCTTGCGCAAATGGAGCCGCGTGCATGCGCACACTTGCTGGCCCTTTGCGTGAACCGTCCCCCCACCACCACCGATCCACGAAGCTGGAAATGTTGGGGAACCACAATTGTGGTTTTGTCTTACCTTGGGCTACATTGAGGAAAGAGGAACTGTCTTGGGCCACCTATAAAATGTATAATTAACATGTATAAATAATATATTCTATAAATAGCCTTATAAGCATGGAGAGCACTTGCCTATAAAGTCGCCAAGAGTCCGACACAACTGAATGGTTAAAACGGCAGCATATAAATAACATTTTTTCCTTTATTCTTTATGATCTTATGGGGCCACCAGGGCTTTATGTAGCCTGTGGGCTGTAGATTGGACATGCCTGCTCTAGAGTCTTGCACTCCTCATGAGATCTAGTGACTTGAGGGCTTTCCAAGCCCCAGAGCAATACAAAGCATGAGTTTAATCACCCCCAGTTGCAAAAAATATTCAGGGATTTGAAGTTCCAGGAAAAACTCAGGTGAAGTATTTTTTAGGACCCCCGAAAAGCAGAACCTTTTGGAATTATGTGTCTTAGTCTGCATCCTTTTATAGGGGCCCTACAAAGTCATAACAGGGATTTTTACAATCAAAGAATAATGTTGTGTACGTGGTTGCAGCTGCTGAGCTAGGGAAGGATGTTTCGGGGACCTAGCCAGTAGCCACGTCCACACATTGGCGACAGCATCGTCTTGCTGATGGAGCTTGGTGTGGTTTCCAAATCCAGCTATGATGGCTTGTAGACTGTGGTTTATGGGTGAGGAGAATGTACGGAGAAGCCATGGCTTAAGCAGGGGATCCAGTCAACCAGAAAAGAGAGTTTGCTTGATGGGCCTGTTGTATAAATGGAACCAAACGGGGTTTGTATGCCTCCAGTTGCAGCAAACAGGAATTATCGTCTGGAATACAGATTCAGCTTTACGCGGTTTTTAAAAAAAATAAATAAATAAAATCCTCTTCCTGAGGCTGCTTCCCTCCAGTTTCTTGAATTGGAAAAAAAGGAACAACTTATTTTAGTCCAACCGTCCGGTTTTCATCAGACGATACAGCAGAGTGTAGAGTTTTGCTAACTTTTAAGGTCGAGTCCACCTTTTTTATGTCCTCCTCGCTGCAATTTCACTTCAAGCAGCTCCCTGCTAATGAGAAAAAGATCAACCAGTCTGGGGGATCTTGGTTTACAATCTGGATCATTTAAAAAGAGCTTTAAATTTCTCCCCACCTCCAAAAGGACAGATAAATCTCTCTCTCTCTCAGCTTGCCCAATTTCCCATTTTAATTGATTTTTGATCTGAAAATGCCGTCAAAGGGAGCTCCAATCTGGAAGTAGGAAAGAGTTTCCTGACAGGGAGAATTAAGAAGCAGTGGGATGGCTTGCTTGCTTCTCCTCGGAGATGGGGGTGCTTCATCACTGGCGTTTTTTTCAAGAAAAAATTGGACTAGCGTTTGTCTGGCATGGTTTGAGGATTTCTGATTGGGCAGGGGTTGGATTAGATGACCTCCAAGGTCCCTTCCTGACTGCTCTTGAGAAGGCCAGATCCTGAAGTTGAAACTCAAGTACTTGGGCCACCTAATGAGAAGAAGGAAGGACTCCCTGGAGAAGAGCCTGATGCTGGGAAAGATGGAGGGCAAGAGAAGAAGGGGACGACAGAGAAGGAGGTGGCTGGATGGAGTCCCTGAAGCAGGAGGCGTGAGCTTCAATGGACTCCAGAAGATGGCAGAGGACAGGAAGGCCTGCAGGAACGTTGTCCATGGGTGCGCAATGGGGCAGACACGACTTTGCAACTAACAACAACAAAGGTCCCTTCCAACCCTACGATTCTATGTCCCTCGGCGTGCATTTTCTCAAAGCAGGCCTTGCGTCAATGTTGGGGGAACTAGCCAGCAGCCCCTTCACACACATCGGCCACTGCATCGCCTTGCTGATCTAACGGTGTGGTTTCTGAATCCAGCAATTGTGGCTTGTAGACTGTGGTTTATGGATAAGGGCAATGTATGGACCTTTGGTACTTCAGCCTTTGCTTGCTTGCAGCTCCGTGGGACCTTCTGATAGAAAGCCCACATAAATCCTCTCTCGACGTGCCCCAATTTCCCATTTGGATTGGGTTTGGGTCTGAAGACGTCGTCAGAGGGGGAGCTCCCATCTGGAAATAAGAAGGACTTTCCCGAGAGTGAATCAACTTGATTCCCGGAGTTTGTGGGTGCTCCCATGGCTGGAGGTTTCCGAGAAAAGATTGGACAACCAATTTGTGCGGGATGGTGTGATTGGGCAGCGAGGCTGGACTAGATGACCTTCAAGATCCCGTCCAATCCTACGACTCCACCTCCCTCTGCTTGCATTTCCTCAAAACAGGCCTTGCCTCGAATAATCTCTAGATATTTCTGCAAACAGCTTTGCTTTTTTCTTTTTTCTTTTTTTAAAAAGGATTGTTTTAGCGTGGGAAGAAATGTCCTCTTTTACATTCTAAAGAAGCCACAGACGTAACAAGAACTGATTTTGGAATTGAAGAAAAGAAGCTGGAGTAAGTCTTGAGGGAGCACTTCCTAAGTGCAGTTACAAAATCTAGCTGGTGTTGAAACTCGGATGGGGTGAGCTAATCTCCTCCTTTGTTACCCCATGGTGTTTTTTTTTTCAGTGGCTAAAGCTTGAACGGGTGCCAAACCGGATTAGAAGATGCTATTTCAAAGGAAGTTGGGCTGAATCAGGACCCTGAAATTGGGGTTACATGTAGCTATGATAAAGCCACAGTGAGCTACATCTGGCCAAGTTTTATCTTTCTGTCTGTCCCATGGAAGCCTTTCTTCCAAGCTATGTTGAAGTTGGCTCATTTCCTTCCTTCCTTCCTTCCTTCCTTCCTTCCTTCCTTCCTTCCTTCCTTCCTTCCTTCCTTCCTTCCTTCCTTCCTCCCTCCCTCCCTCCCTCCCTTTTTCTATCTTCTTTCCTCCTCCTTTCTCTGTCCCACCTTCCTTCCTTCCTTCCTTCTGCCCTCCGACCCTTCTCTCTCTCTTTCCATCTCCTCCCTCCCTCCCTCCCTTCCTTCCTTCTTTCCTTCCTTCTGCCCTCCGACCCTCCCTTCCTTTCCATCTCCTCCCTCCCTCACTCCCTCCCTTCTTTCCTTCCTTCTGCCCTCCCTCCCTCCCTTTCCATCTCCTCCCTCCCTCCCTTCCTCCCTCCCTTCTCTCCCTCCTTTTCTCCCTCGCTTTTTCTATCTTCTTTCCTCATTTTTCTGTCCCACCTTCCTTCCTTTCCTTCCTTCCTTCCTTCTGCCCTCCCTCTCTCCCTTTCTATCTCCTTCCTTTGTTCCTCCCTCCCTCCCTCCTTTTTTCATTCCTTTTTCTGCCCTTCTTTCCTCCATTCTTCTCATTTCTCTGTCTTCCTTCCTTCCTTCCCTCCCCCATGAAACTCTAACCCTGTCTCTAAAAGCGGTCTCTAAAAGGTGACCCACTTAAAACTTTACTTATGTATTATTGAAAACTATTATTGGGCCTTCATTGCTCAGAATCCCAAGGAGCTACTTACTCTCTGCTGTAGAGAGTATTTTTAGAACTAATTCTTGACGCTTGTTTTAAAAGGTTTGTGCTACAGCTATGAATGTTTGAGGGTTGAAGGAAAGGAACCATAAAAGCAGCTATATTGGTTTGGGAGCAAGTCAGTGTATTTTTAATTAGATTTTTTATTCCACCTCCATTATTTGTGGAAATAACTCAAAGCAGCAAACATACGTAATAGTATTTCCTCGTGAGGTGGGTTGGGCTGGCTTACATGCCTAAGGCAGGACTATAACTCATCATCGCCTTGTCCCAAGGCATTCAGTGGTTTCCTGGTGATTGTCCCAAAGTCACCCAGCTGACTTACATGCCTAAGCCAGGACTATAACTCACCATCTCCCTTCTCTGAAGTCACCCAGCTGGCATTCATGCCTAAGTGGGACTAGAACTCGCTGCCTCCTGATTTCTAAACCAGCATCTTAACCGCTACCCCAAACTGGCTGTCATGCCTATGCGTGGATTTATGGTGGTGTCTTAAGTCGAGGGGTCTTCCTAAATCGTGGTTTGTATAAACATGGTTTGTTAGAGTGCCAAGAACGGGTTTGTCCGTTGCATCAAGCTGTAATCCAGGCTTTGTCTTCTAGCACAGAGCCCAACCAAGGAAATCCTGGGTGTTAGCTAGGAACCCTGAACACAATCGGCCATGATGTGGTTTGCTTATTTGTAAAAGGATTATTTGTTGTCTGGAATTTGTTGTCAAAATTGCAGAGTGATTTGCAAAGCGGTAAATATCCCCAGTTCTCGAGCAGGTGTGATAGTTAGCACAACAGGTTTGCACGCTTCTCACTGAAATAAAAACTGGAGCGAAAACGACATAAGGTGCCCACTTTCAGTGACTTTCTATTGTGGTCAGAAACGGCGGTTTCGAGCCCAGGACTACACGGAATGTGTAGAGAAGGTTACAAAATCTTCAGATGCTAGGAGCTTCCAACCCAAATCACCCCACGAGGGTGGCACAAGGTCATGATTCAGCCAGGTGGGTGGGTGGGTGGGTGGGGCCGTTTTGTTACTCTAAAAAAAACCAAAAACCTGACAACTTGCTAACTCAGCTGTCATTCCTTTGCTCCGTCTTTTCCTACGCATGGCACCTGATGGTGCACCGGAGTGACACGAGCCACAACGTTGGCAGCAGCCATTACTCATAGGGCCTGTAGGGTGACTTCACTGCTATTTCTCAAGATTAATTGAACCCTGGCATGGAGTTTCTTGAAGAGCAAGGGTGGAGCGTGACATTATTCACATAACTTCTATTTTGAAAAAACAGGTAGTTTTTCATTTAGTGACCATCTTTTTTTCTTTCCTTCCTTCCCCCCTCCATCTTTTTTCCTTCCTTCCTTCTCCCTCCCTCCCTCCCTCCCTCCCTTCTATTCTATTCCCTTCCTTCCTTCTTTCCTTCCCTCCCTCCCTCCCTCTCTCCCTCCTATTCTCCCTCTTCCTTCCTTCCTTCCTTCCTTCCTTCCTTCCTTCCTTCTCCCTCCCTCCCTCCCTCCCTTCCTCCATCTTCCTCCCTCCCTCCCTCCCTCCATCTTCCTCCCTCCCTCCCTCCTATTCTCCCCCTTCCTTCCTTCCTTCCTTCCTTCCTTCCTTCCTTCCTCCCTCCCTCCCTCCCTCCCTCCCTCCCTCTCTTTTCCTCCCTCCCTCCCTCCCTGGAATATACACATAACATTTGTATGAAAAGCAACAAACGAATGTTTTTCACGTTTAACAACTGTTGCGGGCGCCTCAGGGTCACATGATCTAAATCCAGCCGCTTGGAAACTGGCATGTACTTAACGACAGTTGCAGTGTCCCAGGGTCGCGTGGCGTGATCCCCTTTTGCGATCTTCTGACGAGCAAAATCAACGGGGAAGCCGGATTCGGTTAATAAAACCTGTGTTGCTAACTGAACACCTGCAGGGATTCACGTAACAATTCAGGCGAGAGAGGTCGTAAAATGGGACAAAAGTCACTTAACCTCTCTCTCTCTCTCTCTCTCTCTCTCTCTCTCTCTCTCTCTGGCTTAACCCCAGAAATTGTGTAGCTCAAATGTGGTCGTAGGTTGAGGACTACCTGTATTCTTTTCTTCTAAAAATCTGAAGCAGGGCCTAAGTCAGTGGTTCTCAACCTTTTTCAGGTTGAGACCCCACTTGCGCTGCTCATGCGCGGCGCGACCCCGACGCGCACGCGCGTGCGACGGGCCGGTCCGCGCATGCGCGCGCGACGGGCCGGTTTGCGCATGCGCACGCGAGCACGATGGTCGATCCGCGCATGCACGTGCGACGGACCGATCCGCGCATGCGCGGCACACGCACGACGGCCTGAACCACACATGCGCGGCGCATGCGACGAAGAAGAAAAAAAAACAAAACAAAATGGCGGACCGCGACGGCCCGAACCGCGCACGCGCAGTGCGCGTACGACAGCCCGAACTGTGCATGCGCAGCGCGCGCGCAACGGGAGGAAAACAAAACAACAACAAAAAAAATGGCGGACTGCGGTGTCTGCCGACCCCCGCGAATCGGTCGTTCGACCCCAAATGGGGTCGCGACCCGTAGGTTGAGAACCGCTGGCCTAAGTGGTAAAGGGTAAATGGGTGTTGGCTCTCGAGATAAAATTTCAGCCCTGAAACTTCCCCCCCCCCAAAGAAAGCAAGTCAGAAATCTGGAATGGAGAATCGGTCTGGCCTAATCTGATAAAGATTTCAGATTACCATCACAGCTGACATCCAGCTCTTTGGCTCTGAATCCAATGTAAATCATACTGGATGACATAATAATGTTTTAGGGTTGTAAACCATGATTGATGGCCGTAGCTGTTATGTGACTGTGACCTGTTGGGTTGGATTCAGCCCCAAGCTGGCAGGAATAGCCAACATTCCAGAAGACAGGCTTAAGATACAGAAGGATCTGGATGGATTTGAACATGGGGCGCTATCTAACAAAATGGAATTCAAGGGTGAAAAAATTAAGGTTCTACATTTAGGCAAGAAAAACCAAATGTAGAGGTGTAGTATAGGTGGGGTCTGGCTCAGTAGTAGCAACTGTGAGAGGGACCTCGGAGTCCTAGTGGACAATCCCTTAAATAGGAGCCAGCCGTGTGCTGCAGCTGCCAAAAAAGCCAACACAGTGCTGGTCTTCATTAACACAGGGAGAGAATCAAGATCACGTGAAGTATTAATACCACTTTACAAGGCCTTGGTAAGGCCACACTTGGAATACGGCATCCAGTTTTGGTCACCACAATGTAAAAAAGATGCTGAGACTCTAGAAAGAGTGCAGAGAAGAGCAACAAAGATGATCAGAGGACTGGAGGCTAAAACATATAAGAAACAGTTGCTGGAATTGGGTATGTCCAGTTTAATGAAGAGAAGGACGAGGGGTGACATGATAGCAGTGTTCTAATATCTCAGGGGCTGCCCCAAAGAAGAGGGAGTCAAGCTATTCTCCAAGGTGCCTGAAGGCAGGACAAGAAGCAACGGATGGAAACTAACCAAAGAGAGAAGCAACGTAGAATTAAGGAGGAATTTCCTGACAGTGCGGACAATTAACCAGTGGAACAACCTGCCTCCAGAAGTTGTGAATTCTCCAACACTGGAAGTTTTTAAGAAGAGATTGACCAGCCAGTTGTCTGAAATGGTATAGGGTTTCCTGCCTGAGCAGGGGGTTGGACTAGAAGACCTCCATGGTCCCTTCCAACTCATGTTACTCTACGTAGATTCGATCTAACTTAGATGAGTGTTTCTCAACCGTGTTAGCTTTCAGATGGGTGGACTTCGACTGCCAGAATTCCCTCCGGCAGGTTGCCAATTTTTTTTGGGGGTGCACACTTGGGTGATGAGCATAGGAAAAAGTGGAGCGAAAGAACGACAATTTGTTTTGAACCTGATTCCTTTCTTCTTACCCCCTCGTTCCAGTCCTAATCGGCAGACAAAGCACATGGGCCAGTGAAGAGGTTTCTACCATTCCACAATATATATAGGATGTTGAGTTCCATTCAGCTCAATGTGTGTTGCACCGTGGACACTTTAAGGGAGGGTGGACTAATCCATGTGACACACAGGTTTTGTGAAGTTTTCTTGGCACGTCCAGTCTGCTTTTCTCAGCAACCAAGGTCACCCAGACACTGTTCTAAAAATACTGTTCTTTTCTTTGCCTCTCTTAGAAAATTATTTTGGACCGTCTTCTTCCTGACTTTATATATATATTAAAAAAATGACTTTGGGAGGGAGTATATTCTTAGCGAGGTTCAGCTTTGCTTTTTTTCTTGGCTTTAGGCTGAAAGAGGAAGGAGAGGAAGGGTGGTAAAGAAGAGAGACAAGGAAGGAGAGAGGGAGAAGGAAGGAAGGAAGGAAGGAAGGGAGGGAGAAAAAGAAAGAAGGAAGGAGGGGAGGGAGGGAGGCAGAAGGAAGAAAGGAGAGGAGGGAGGAGAGAAGAGGGAGGGAAAGGAAGGAAGGAGAAGAGGGAGGGAGAGAGAGAAAGAAGAAAGGGGAGGGAGGGAAAAGGAAGAAAGGAGAGGAGAGGGAGGGAGGGAAAGGAAGGGAGGGAGGAAGAGAGAGGGAAGGAAGGAAATGGATGAGCAAGGGAAGGGAATGTTATGACTTCTTTTTCATACCATTTAAATACAGGAGATTGCTTTTGAGGTGAGCGATTGTGGCTGGCCTCAAGGCACCTGGTGAATTGACAATGTTTGAAGATTGGGGCCCAGTTAGGCAAAACTTGCACAGATCCTTGCCTCTACTTGCCTTTTCCCTGTTATGGTCGATTTATTCCATTGGCCCCTTCACTGACTGCTGAAAGCCAGCCTCAAGGGATGGCAAAATTGCTGCTCGTTTGCTTGCATTTAAAAAAAAATTAAATTAAAGCTCACTGTTTGCTGGTTCCCCGCTCCCGATCAAGCAGCTTTGGATTGGATGTGGTGATAGACAACCTAGAATTGTCAGTCCTTTGGTAGGAAAACAAGTTGGGTGACTGGAAACACACTTGCTTGGTCAGCAGAAATACTTCCGGTTGCAGGCTGAGCCGATTAATGTCTGCTGGCTCTTGCAACTTGCACTGGTCTGAGGTGTGGTTAAGTTGGAGCTTGGTGTCCTGGGTAAACTTAAAATCTGGAGAGAAATGTTTGAGGTGATTATTAGAAGAGGGTTTGTTTGAAGTGTGGTGTCTTGTGTGGACCTAGAATCTGGAAAGCAGTGTTTTAGATGCATGCCAGATGATGGCTTGGTTATAGTCTTGTGTGGACCTAGACTCTGGGGAGATACGTTTCAGATAAATGCCAGAAGGTGGTTTGCTTGTAGCTTGGTGTCTTGTGTGGACCTAGAATCTGGGGAGATAAGTTTCAGAAGAATGCCAGAAGATGGTTTGCTTGTAGCTTGGTGTCTTGTGTGGACCTAGAATCTGGGGAGATAAGTTTCAGAAGAATGCCAGAAGATGGTTTGTTTGTAGCTTGCCGTCTTGTGTGGAGCTAGACTCTGGAAAGCAGTGTTTCAGATGAATGCCAGATGATGGTTTGTTTGGAGCTTGGCGTCTTGTGTGGACCTAAATCCTGGGCGACGGCGTTTCGTACTAGAGAATGGAAAGGCGATATGGCAAACCTTTTAAGTCTTTGTTACCGTCGCATGACAATTGCAATTTGGCAGGGGAGATTTGACAGCTACACAACAACTTGGCAAACGAAGGTTTTATTCCATTGCAACCCAACCTTTTGCGGCTCTGTGCACTGCAGGTCTGTCTCCCACTGGTAGATATAAAGTGGTTTTGTTTATTTGGGTGGCATTGCACAACGCTGGGACGGTTTGTAAACAGTGGCCTTGCCTGGAAAGGCAGAGTGTTGATGACAGCAAAGTGGAAGGACCAGTGAGGCAACTTGTTTACTTGATGACACGGCGTCGTGCATGCCGAATTTCTGCAGATTCATAGCTCAAACGTGAATAACCAGGAAGGAGTTTTAAATGAAGCCTTGCGCTCGGATCTGTGATTATTCTGGACTTAAACGAGGGATGTCCGCCTCTTATCTGGAGCAGCAATTGCTCTAGGCCAGAGATCTTCAACCTTTGGGGCAGCAGGAACCGGTTCCGTGGAGAGAGTTTTTTCTGCGTGGTTTTGTGTGCTGCCTGCATCCCACGGATGGGGCTTTGCTTGTTTGTGCGTCCGAGTTGCTGGCATGCCATGACCCAGTACTGGTCCACAGACTGGGGGTTGGGGACCCCCTGCCCTAGACCAGAGGTCCCCAACCTTTTAGACACCAGAGACCGGTTTCCATGGAGAGAGGTTTTTCTGTGGACCGAAGAGTGTGTGGTTTGGTGTGCTGCCTGCATCCCACGGATGGGGCTTTGCTTGTTTGTGCGCCCCGGTTGCTGGCATGCCGTGGCCCGGTTGCTGGTCCATAGACCAGGGGTTGGGAACCCCTGCTCTATGCAACTACACACAAGTCCCCGACTCCCAATAGTGTATTTAGTGATCGTTTAAGTTACAGCAGCACCAAAAAAGTGACTTATGACCATTTTTCGTACTTAGGACTCCCAGTGGTCACATGATCAAAATTCAGCCACTTGGCAACTGGCATGTACTTACGACGGTTGCAGCATCTCTGGGGTCACGTGATCCCCCTTTTGTCATCTTCCAACCAGCCAAGTCAAGGGGGGAAGCCAGATCCACTTAGCAACTGCAGTGATTCGGTTAACAGCCGTGGCTAGAAAGGTCGTATAAAGGGGGTAAAACTCATTTAACAACCGTGCTGTCAGGAGCAGAGCTTTTTGGTTCTCAGTAGTGAGGACCACTTGTACAGGTGACCCTTGACTTACAACCACAACTGGGATCTACTACTCAGCAAGTCGGTGGCTAAAAGAGAGGTGCCCAACTTTACGATTATTATTTTTTGCCGCAGTTGTTAAGCGAATCACTTACAGTTTGTTAAGTGAATCATGAGGTCGTTAAGTGGATCTAGCTTCCCTCCTTGATTTTGCTTGTTGGAAGGGGGCCCAAGGCAATCACACCCTGCAACTGTTACAAATACCGAACTGGTTGTCTAAATTCTGGTCGTGTGACGGTAGAGATGCTGCAGTGGTCGTACGTGCGAGGACCGATCCTAAGTCATTTTTTCCCCCAGTGCTGTTGCAACTTCAAATAGTCACTAAGTGAATGATTGTAAGTCAAGGACTACCTGCAGATAGATATGGTGGCGTTGGTTTTTTTCCCCCTTGAGTTCTACCACAAATGTCTAGAAGATGTTTGGAGAGTTGGTTAGAAGAAGACTCTGTTGGGTAGGATCCATTAAACTCAAATGTCTCTTGGCCTTTCCCCATCCCCCCCTTGAATGGACTAATTAAAAAGGAGAACTGTCATGCTGCCAATTAAAATACTGTAATTTTAGGAATCCATGGGAGGGGAGGGAAGAGGAGAGGAGAGAAGAGAAGTTAGAAGAGAAGAGAAGAGAAGAGAAAATATGGAATGGAATGGAATAGAATAGAATAGAATAGAATAGAATAGAATAGAATAGAATAGAAGAATATAGAATAGAATAGAATTAGAATAGAATAGAATAGAATAGAATAGAATAGAATAGAATAGAATAGAATAGAATAGAATAGAATAGAATAGAATAGAATAGAATAGAATAGAAAATATGGAATGGGATGGGATGGGATGGAATATGGAATAGAGAATGGAATAAAGAGAGTTGGAAGGGACCTTGGAGGTCTTCTAGTCCAACCCCCTGCTCAAGCAGGAGACCCTATACCATTTCAGGCAAATGGTTGTCCAGTCTCTTCTTTAAAACCTCCAGTGATGGAGCACCCACACTTCTAACTGTCAGGAAGTTTCTCCTTAGTTCTAGGTTTCTTCTCTCTTTCATTAGTTTCCACCCATTGCTTCTTGTCCTGCCTTCAGTGGCCTTGGAGAATGAGGAGCGAAATGTCTTCAAAAAAAACCCCCAAGAAAGTCCATTGGCCTCCTGAAGAATCATCTTCGGGACTTCGTAAGATCTGAGAACTTGGAGAGAAACTATTGTCCGTGGTGTGAACTCTGGGCCACATCAAAGCCGTGGCCAACGAATAAATCCTTCTGCATTTTTGTCCCAGCATTATGTAGACATCTAGATCAGTGGTTCTCAACCTTCCTAATGCCATGACCCTTTAATACAGTTCCTCATGTTGTGGTGACCCCCACCCCTAAGGGCTCTCCAAGTGCGCACTGACGACGGCCACTCACCCGCCGCGCCCGGGGCTCAGCACACCTCGCCTGTCCTTGCCTCACTTCCGAAGGTCTCCGGCCTGCCCGGCTCCAGCTGCTCGGGGAGGGGGGGCAGGAAGGCCGCTCTGCCGGCTCCGCCCAGCCTGGTTGAAGAAGCGCCCAGGCGGGGAGAGGGAGAGAGAGAGCGAGAGCCAAGAGGGCGACAGCGCCGGCAGAGCTTAGTTCAGCCTCCTCCGCGGAAAGGGCGGCAAAGTAGCGCGGCCTCCCTTAGGAGATGCTCGGCGGAAACGAATCCGGTGCTCCAACGGCCCCTAGCTCGAAGCCGTGTGGAGATGGATAGAGGAGTGGTGTCTCCATTCCTAAAACCGTTGGAAATGTGTGTTTTCCGATGGTCTTAGGCGACCCCTGTGAAAGGGTCGTTCGACCCCCAAAGGGGTCGCGACCCCCAGGTTGAGAACCGCTGATCTAGAAGGAAATTAAAAAAACTTTTTCTCCTCCCAAAACAGTGAAGTTCTTAACAAAGAGTGAAGTTTTGTATGTTTTGTTGACCAGAGAGGACCACAACTGTCTTTCCTGCAAACACAGTCCTAAAGAAATAAGTCCTGAAGCTTTAGCAAAATTTGTTCTCCCCACAAAAAAAACAAACAAACAAAAAAGAAATCTCACAAAAGTAGCAGATTTTCCCTTTATACTTTAACCAATTATTGTGAGCCGCCCTGGGTCTTCGGAGAAGGGCGGCATATAAGTGTGAATAAACTAAACTAAACTAAACTAAACTAACAATTCAGAGACACCAATTCTGTTTTCCTTGACTGCAAAGTTAGAGGAGAATATGAAAAAGCTGTTTTTTTGTTTTTAATTTTCTCACAGTGACAAGTCGGGGCATGTCTGACTTCTAATGTTTATTTATTTAATAATATATTTTTCTTTCCTAGTTTGAGTCATTCAGGTTTCAAACGGCGATGTGAAATAATAATGGCTTCGTTTTGTTTTTTAGGAGATGGCAAACTCCGTTTATTTAGTGATGGAGGTGAGCGATTCTAAGATGATCTCCCGAAGCGTTAAATGTTTTAAGACGGATTTTAATTTTGCACTTCTTTTAAAGAATTCATGCATGATTTTATTTATTTATTGAAGTTTTATGCTGCTTTCATCCCGAACTGCAGAGTGCTGGTTGTTATTTTATTTATTAACCTGAATGTTTAATAATTTGGCTTAGCTTGTGAATTCTTGTTTCTTTCTACTCCCTCTTTTAGTACTGCAATGGTGGTGATTTGGCCGACTATTTGCACAGTAAGTATTCTAAGAATGCCTTCTGATTCTTCCATAACATTAACATCAATATTAGGAAGCAGAAAATAATATCAGGCACAAAATCCCTTGTCAAATGAGATGATGATGATGATGATGATGATAATAATAGTAGTAGTAGTAATAATAATAATAAAGTTGGAAGGGACCTTGGAGGTCATCTAGTCCAACCCCCTGCTCAGGCAGGAAACCCTATACCATTTCGGACAAGCAGTTTGATAGGGGTGTCCAGATGGCATTCTGCTAGCAAGTTTGTCCTGGAATTTTTGATTTTTTTTGTTCCTTTTTCCTTCTTAATTATGCGTATAATTAATGCCAACAGGGCAGATTTTCATCAAGACTAAACAATTGAAGCACAGGTGGTCTCAAAGGCTAGCAAAATTTTGATTGACAGCCTTAGTTTATATAAAAATCGTTTGGTGCCTTTAATGAATTGTTAAATTTTGTAGGGCTTTTTTTCCTCTTTTATATAGGTACATATCGTTATCTCTGTATCTCTCTATGTATATCTATCTACTATCTGTCTGTCTATCTATCTAATCTATCATCTATCTATCATCTATCATCTCCAGTTCTTTCTTTCTTTCTTTCTTTCTTTCTTTCTTTCTTTCTTTCTTTCTTTCTTTCTTTCTCTTTCTTTCTTTCTTTCTTATCTATCATCTATCTATCTATCTATCATCTATCTATCTCTATCTATAATATCTATCTATCTATCTATCTTTCTATCTATCTATCTATCAATCATCTATCTATCTATCCAGTATATCCTTCCTTCCTTCCTTCCTTCCTTCCTTCCTTCCTTCCTTCCTTCCTTCCTTCCTTCCTTCCTTCCTTCCTTCCTTCCTTCCTATCTATCTATCTATCTATCTATCTATCTATCTATCTATCTATCTATCTATCTATCTATCTATCTATCTATCATGTGCTCTACTTTAAATTTTGTGACTTGGTCACCATAAAGGTAGTCCTCTAATTATGATTGGCTGTTTAAGCAATCATTCCAAGTTATGATAGACCCTGAAAATGGAACTTGGAACCCGGATTCAAAGTTCCAATGTACAGCAACCCAACTCTCTCCCTGTGGGCAAAGTTTTGTGGCCATTTGCGACGCCCAAGTGGCCAGAAACTGGCATTTGCTTCTAAATTCCAGCAAAAGCCATCCCAGAGTGAACAATGGGTTCATTTAATGTCCCTGGTGTTTGCTTTATGACCACCAGAAAAAAAGATTGTAAAATTGGGTCTGGACAGGTGACGACCTGCTTTACGACTCTCAGGACTTATGAGTGAAATGTTGGACTCACGGTTAAAAGTCGAGAACCACATGTAAAGAAAAACAAATGGGGAATATTAATGGCCTGCTCTGCCTGGAAGGGCTTTTAGTTTGGAAACCAGCTTTATAAAGGCAGGGTTTCTGCTTTTTAAGCGTCTTTAGGTAAGCGAGAATATATCACCTTGTACTTTGCTAAACATTTTGAAATCCGATTAATTAAGAAATGTCTTAAATGAGCAAGCAAGGAAAAAATGGCCTAATTACTTGAATGGGCGTTCTCCCACGCGGCGGTGTTTAAGACAGAACGACTGGAGTTCATCCCCGATTCATGATATTTAGGAATATGTTTTCATTCAGACTCTTGTATAAACCAGCCATCTGATCAGAATAAAAACCCCACTTGACATCTGTGGTGCTTGGTCGTCTCTGTCCAGCAACACACATAACAAATTAAAATGTTTCAAAGAGACTTTTGAAGTCTTTCATGATCTGCAGACAGAAAGCTGGGCCCTGTTGATCAATTTGTACGGAGCAGCTCTTTTTAATTCTCATCAGTCTAATGCATTCAAGTCCCTCCAAAGCCGCCATGGTTTGGTTTGCTTTTAACTTTCAAAAACACACTAACAAAAAGATGAAAGAGGTGTTGATGAAGCTTCCTTGCCCAGGTCTTTCTGGCCTGGGTTCAAACAAGTTGGGTGTTAATCCAGGTTGTTGTTCTTTGGGGATTAATCTTTTTTTTTTAATGAAAAAATTCTTTTATTAAAACAATCAGCATTGAACATAAAATCATAGTATGCATCAATCATCATAGCACCTGATATACATCACTAAGTATTAATCTTTATAATCGTCTTACACAGGCTGTAACTAGAGATGCAGAGAGGTCAAAAAAAATGGAGCAAAACTCACTAACTGTCTCACTGAGTAACGGAAATGTGAGGCTTAGGTCGAGGACTATCTGTATCAAGGAACACGTTGTGTGTTAATCCAGGTTGTCATTCTTTGGGGCTTAATCTTGCCCCATGTCAACTGGCAAAAACAAGAGATGCAGGAAGGTCAATAAATGGGGCAAAACCCACTGTCTCACTTAGCAATGGAAAATTGGGGCTCAGTTGTCATAAGTCAAGAACTATTGAGGAAGAAGGTACACTATTGGTTTCACCGTTGATAGCTTCTTGCAATTGGGATCCATTTGGCAATTAAGAAAACCAAGATCATGGCATCCGGCCCTCTCAGTTCCTGGCAAATAGATGGGGAAGAAATGGAGGTAGTGACAGATTTTTTCTTCCTGGGCTCCAAGATCACCTCAGATGGGGACTGCAGCCAAGAAATTAAAAGACGCTTGCTCCTGGGGAGGAAAGTTATGGCAAATCTAGACAGCGTACTAAAAAGCAGAGACATCACCCTGCCAACAAAAGTGCGTATAGTCAAGGCCGTGGTCTTCCCAGTTGCAATGTAAAAGTTGGACCATAAGAAAGGCTGAGCACCAAAGAATGGAGGCCTTTGGACTCTGGTGCTGGAGAAGACTCCTGCGAATCCCCTGAACTGCAAGGCAATCCAACCGGTCAGTCCTGGAGGAGATCAACCCCGACTGCTCTTTAGAAGGCCAGATCCTGAAGTTGAAACTCAAATACTTTGGCCACCTAATGAGAAGGAAGGACTCCCTGGAGAAGAGCCTGATACTGGGAAAGATGGAGGGCAAGAGAAGAAGGGGACGACGGAGAATGAGGTGGCTGGATGGAGTCCTTGAAGCAGGAGGCGTGAGCTTCAATGGACTCCAGAAGATGGTAGAGGACAGGAAGACCTGGAGGAGCGTTGTGTACGGGGTTGCGATGGGTCGGACACGACTTCACAACTAACAAGAACAACAATAATAATCAGCAAATTTCACCGCTGTTTCCCCCCCACACTTCCTTTTCGCAGGTATGAGAACGCTGAGCGAAGACACAATCCGTCTCTTTTTCCAGCAAATTGCAGGCGCCATGCGAGTTCTGCACAGCAAAGGCATCATCCACAGGGATCTCAAGCCCCAGAATATTCTGCTTTCTTTCACGGGCGGGAAAAAGTCGAACCCCAATAACATCCGGATCAAGATCGGTAAGTGGGAAACGACGCTATGAAATTCTAACACACGAGAGAGAAATGTTGTACTAAGATTCTAGTCCTGTTTGTGTGGTGTTGTTTTTTTCTTCCTGGGGCTGGGAGGGATCGTAAAGCCCATTGATTTCAGCAGATTTTGATCTCTAGGAAGCAGGAGTTGGGTTTGCAATCCCCAGTGGAAAAAGTATGAGTTTGTTAATAGGGGTCTCCCAGCTTTTCCTAACCATAATAATCCTTAAAAATGTGGTTAATGGTTGTTACTGCTTTTATCCATTAAAAACAAAAAGGAGACACAACACCAAAGGAAGCAGGGATGGGGAGGGTGGAGGAAAACAGCTTTTCATATTGAGTGGTTCTAGCCAAAGCCAACTGTAATTTTCCCTCCGTCTTTTCCCCATTCCCTGTTTTCTTCTTTTTGTGTAGCTGATTTTGGATTTGCACGGTACCTACAGAATAATATGATGGCAGCGACACTATGCGGGTCACCCATGTACATGGTAAGGGGCAGCTCGCTTTATTTGTGTTTTTGTTTTTTTGCCAAGTTGGTTTCAAGAGTCGAAAAACTCGGAAAGCGCTACAAATTTATTTTATTTAATTTAATTTAAATTGTTGCTGTTTCTATTGGTCAAAAATAAAGAAGACACCACAGTAAAGGATGCAGTGATGGGGACGGATAAGGAGAACAACTTTTTATCTTTAGCGATGCTTGCTGAGGCCAGCTGTCATTTATCCTGGGAAAGGAAGTGGTTACAGTCTTTGAATGGACTCCCTTGATTGTGCTGTTGTGTCCCTTTCTCCGATATTGGGTCCGAGGTCACATACACAAAGCCACATAGTCTTCCATCCCAAGGCTTGTACTCCATATTTTGAGGACCTAAAAAAGGGTGAGCAGGCTGCTTGTTTATCTAGGAAATTGCATGATATAGATAAGAGAGTTATTGATCAGTTGTGCAACTAAGTTGTGAGGGGTCCTTGGTGTTCTCTGAGCTTGCTTGTTTTCTGGCAGATATTTCATTAATTAGGTTACATCATCAGTGCTAGAAGGAAGTGGAATTTATGGAGAGGAGGGAGGGAGGGAGGGAAGGAAGGAAGGAAGGAAGGAAGGGAGGAAGGAAGGACTGACTATGGGGTCCTTGGTGCTTTCTCAGCTTGCTTGTTTTCTTGCAGACGTTTCATTACCCTAACTAGGTAACATTATCAGTGCTAGAAGAAAGTGGAATTTATGGAGAGGAGGGAGGGAGGAAGGAAGGGAGGGAGGGCTAAGAAGGAAAGAAGGAAGGAGGAAGGAAGGAAGGAAGGGCTAAGAAGGGAGGGAGGGAGGAAGGAAGGGCTAAGAAGGGAGGGAGGAAGGGAGGGAGGAAGGAAGGGCTAAGAAGGGAGGGAGGGAGGGAGGAAGGAAGGAAGGGCTAAGAAGGGAGGGAGGAAGGAAGGAAGGAAGGGCTAAGAAGGGAGGGAGGGAGGGAGGGAGGAAGGAAGGAAGGGCTAAGAAGGGAGGGAGGGAGGGAGGAAGGAAGGGCTAAGAAGGGAGGGAGGGAGAGGAAGGGAGGGAGGAAGGAAGGAAGGGCTAAGAAGGGAGGGAGGGAGGGAGGAAGGAAGGAAGGAAGGGCTAAGAAGGGAGGGAGGGAGGGAGGGAGGAAGGAAGGAAGGGCTAAGAAGGGAGGGAGGGAGGGAGGAAGGAAGGGCTAAGAAGGGAGGGAGGGAGGGAGGGAGGAAGGAAGGAAGGGCTAAGAAGGGAGGGAGGGAGGGAGAGAGGAAGGGAGGAAGGAAGGAAGGGAGGGAGGAAGGGAGGGAGGGAGGGAGGAAGGAAGGAAAGGCTAAGAAGGGAGGGAGGGAGAGAGAGCGGGAGGAAGGACGGAAGGAAGGACTGACTATGGGGTCCTGCGTGCTCTCTGAGCTTGCTGATTTTCTTGCAGATAATAACATCAGTGCTTTATTAAGGGATGCTGTTTGCTGTTCGTTTATATTCCGGTGTCTTGCGTGGGTGGGTGGGGGTCTTAGGGATTCTTTGGTTGGGCTGTTTACTAATGGCTCTTTGGCAGTTTCTTGATTGGGGAACTGCTTACTTGATTGTTCGTCTGAAGCTGACCTTGAAGTTAATCTGATTTTGAGTGCTGATTACTGGAAAAGTGGAAAAGTGCTGGAGTCTTTTTTCTCTTTTGGGCTAGCTGTGTCTTTTGCATTGGTAGAGGTTGTTAATGGCTGTGTGCCTGTTGATGGCTGATTTGTCAGAATGCCAGGCTTCTAGAAATTCCCTGGCATTTTTGGATTTGGCCTGGTCTAAGTTGTAAAAAAGATCTGCGTAATGCTCTGAAATGGGGGGGGGAGAGAGAGTAGGATATATATTCAGATCGTGGGGGGTGGGGGGAGGTTAGTATTTTATAAGTGAGCCAGGGTGATTCCTGACTTTCTACCAGCTTCCCCCGTTGATCTTCGTTGTAGGAAGCTGGCAGGCAGCATTGGAAATGACCAGCTTGCAGCTGAGTGGTAGCATTGAAGCACCCACAACGTTGTCAAATTTCAATCCCATGGGAGTCAGGGGTCCCTGATTTGGGTGCCTTCCATAAGTTAGCCCGTCTGAAGCATGTTGATTCAAAAATTGTTGCTCTGTGACACATCGTTTTGCCTAATTGAAGGTTACAAACAGACACACACAAGAGCTTTTAATAGCATATAGAGTCTGTTGTTCTGCATCCAGTACATGAGTTCTTCGTAGCAGGAGTCACCCAGCAAGCAAGAGGAAGCAGGTGTAAGAAGTGAGTAGTGAAGTGTCTGATTCAACTGGAGGCAAATAATATAATAATAATAATAATAATAATAATAATAATAATAATAATAATAATAATAATAATAATAATAATAATAATAATAATAATAATAATAAAAGTTGGAAGGGACCTTGGAGGTCATCGTCCAACCCCCTGCTCAGGCAGGTAACCCTATACAATTTCAGACAAATGGCTGTCCAGTCTCTTCTTAAAAACTTCCAGTGTTGGAGCATTCACCGCTTCTGGAGGCAGGTGGTTCCACTGGTTAATTGTTCCGACTGTCAGGAAGTTTCTCCTTAGTTCTAGGTTGCTTCTCTCCTTGATTAGTTTCCATCCGTTGCTTCTTGTCCTGCCTTCAGGCGCTTTGGAGAATAGCTTGACTCCCTCTTCTTTGGGGCAGCCCCTGAGACATTGGAAGACTGCTATCATGTCCCCTCCTCGTCCTTCTCTTCATTAAACTAGACATCCCCAATTCCAGCAACCGTTCCTTGTATGTTTTAGCCTCCAGTCCCCTAATCAACTTTGTTGCTCTTCTCTGTACTCTTTCTAGAGTCTCAACATCTTTTTTACATCGTGGTGAACAAAACTGGATGCAGTATTCCAAGTGTGGCCTTACCAAGGCCTTGTAAAGTGGTATTAACACTTCACGTGATCTTGATTCTATCCCTCTGTTAATGCAGCCCAGCAGTGTGTTGGCTTTTTTGGCAGCTGCAGCACACGGCTGGCTCCTATTTAAGGGATTGTCCACTAGGACTCCGAGATCCTTCTCACACTTACTACTACTGAGCAAGGTACCCCTTATACCAGGGGTTCTCAACCTTGGCAACTTTAAGACTTGTGGACTTCAACTCCTCAGCTGGCTGAGGAATTCTGGGAGTTGAAGTCCACAAGTCTTAAAGTTGCCAAGGTTGAGAACCCCTGCCCTATACTATACCTATACATTTGGTTTTTCTTGCCTAAATGTAGAACCTTAATTTTTTCACCATTGAATTTCATTTTGTTAGATAGATAACAATGAATCATTGTTAAATGATTCATTTAAGAAGGCTTATGATGGGGACCTGGTTGGACAACTTTCTCCAATTTGCGAAGATTTTGTGATGGAAAAGGGCAGTTGAGTGGAGAGATCAATCCAGCATCCCTAGCTGTGTTTGCCTGTAAACCATGATGGTTGAACCAGCTCTTGGGGCTGTTTAGCATCTACCAAGAGAAGAGATTTGGAAACTTGAGGTTCATAAGGAGTCCTTCAAGGATCTTGGCATGTTTAGTCTGTGGAATAGATAACTACAGGGAGATGCAACACCAGTTTTGAAACATTAAAAGGGAGGCCGTAAAAGAGAATGGATTTGTTCTCTGTTGCTCCAGAGGGGAGGAACAGAACCGGTGGGTTCAAACTACAAGGTGGTAAGTTCAAGGCAGACATCAGAAGGAACTGGATGAGCGCTCTGAACCAGTGGAACAGGCTGCCACATGAAGTGGGGAGTTGGCTTTCAGGTTGGATGATCATCTGTTAAAGATACTCTAGTGCAGACATGTCAAACTTGGCGATGTCGCGCGACGTATTGGAGCTTTTCCCCCATTGCTGGCAATGGGATGGGCGCGGTTTCCTGGTGATGCGTCCGGCCTGTGGGCCAGCAGTTTGACACCCCTGCTCTAGTGATCCTGGACTGGGCTAGTTGACCTCTAAGGTTGCTTCCAATCTTCTCTTGAGTCATGTCAAGGCTTCTACGCTAGGCCAACGCTAGATGCATTCTATTAAATTCTGTGGAATTTGAGATGGGCATGGCGAATTCATGTAGACACTAAGCTGCTAAGTTGGGAGTAGTCAATGGCTGTTGATGATCTTCTGGTTGAGAGAAGCCCAGCCTTAAATACCACTTGCCCTGTCCTTTCTTGTGAGCTGTGGGATGCCTTTGACTGCCATGGTATGACACGATAAGGTGGCCTCTCTTGGTCTGATCCAACGCTGGAGTTCCTCCTCCTGTTCTTTACGTGACCCTGGCCTTCATGCTTTGTTCCGATGTTTTATGGTCTTGAAATAGAATGTACTGTACAGGTCGGAAAGTTGAACAGGTTCCTCAACCCCTTCTCTGAACTGAGACACTGGCCAGACTGCCTGCAGGGCTGTTGCAACACATGGCCTGGGGTTCTTTGAGGAAGTCTTCAGAGTGGAAAAAGAGAGAATCTGACATTAGAAGACCCTCCCCTCCCCGGAGGAGGAGGAGGAGGAGGAGGAGGAGGAGGAGGAGGAGGAGGAGGAGGAGGAGGAGGAGAGGAGAAAAAGCGAGAGACAGGCTGATCTTTGACCAGGATTTAAATACTACAAAGAAGTCAACCAGGCAAATGTTTCAGCCAAGTTCTTGAGGATAAACCGGGAAGCCCCTGTGCATAGGACAATGATGGGATGCACCAAGTGCCAATATGTCTTCAGATGTCCCTTTTGATGTCCGCCGAGCTCCATCCCTGTGTGGCCCCATTTCCATCCTGCCTTCTTGTTCATTCATAGTTGCCTCCTATGAAACTGGAGCTTTGCAAATCAAGTGTTATTCACACTGCCAGTAATACCTGGAGGACTTTTGTGCATAGCAGAGACATTACTGCATGTGCGCTCGCATGGATGCGCCCAAGGGGGGCCATGGCCACTGGTGCAGTACTAGCGGCTGCATTCGCAGATGCGGCATGCGCTGGCGCCATGCACACAGGTGAATGGCTGTGGACCCCTGCAGTGGCTAGCGCCCATTCGCGCATGTGCAAATGGGCCACGCACAGCCCCCCCTGTGCTAAGGGCCTGTTAATGCATGCACGCCCCTTGCGCTAGTGTTCCCATTCAAGCCCGCGTGCATGTGTAAACAGGGCTGTAAGTGCTCGTGCGAGGGAGAGGGAATGAGCACCCACATGTGTGCGCCCTGGCCAGCCATTTCTGCGGCCCACTAGTCAAGAGCCTGCGGCCCGGTACCGGGCCGCGACCCATAGGTTGGGGACCCCTGGCCTAGAAACTGACATCAGATAAGAGACAGCATAGCCCGCAGCTAAACAATGGGTGGAGAAAGATGCTCAGAAGGGACCCTCCCTAGTTTCTTGGGCTGTATAGTAGGGGGGCTGTAATAGTATATGAGGAAGACCTTGTGAGAAGGAGGGAAGAAATGCTGCCTATAGAATAATCCGATAAGGGGCAGCCTAGCCCAGGGCTGCATAATGGGTGGGGCATGAGACTTGGGAGACTTGCATCCAGCTGTAATGGCATGTGAGAAAGACCTAGGGAGATGCTGCGTAGGGAATGGTCAGATAAGAGACAGCACGCCCACAGCTGCATAATGGGTGGAGAAAGACAGTAGGAAGACACCCTCCCTAGTTCCTTAGGCTGTAAAGGAGGGGGGCTGTAATAGTATGTGAGAAAGACATCAGGAAATGGGGAGATGAGATGCTGCCTAGGGAACAGTCAGATAAGAGACAGCATAGCCCAGGGCTGCATAAAGGGCAAAGAAAGACACTCAGAAGAGACCCTCCTTAGTTTCTCAGGCTGTATGGGGGGGCTGTAATAGTATATGAGAAAGACCTTATGGGACGGAGGGAAGAAGTGCTGCCTATAGAATAATCCGATAAGAGACAGCCTAGCCCAGAGCTGCATAATGGATGGGGCATGAGACTTGGGAGGGGCTCGCTCTAGTGTCTCATCCTGCAAAGGAGACAGCTATAATGGCATGTCAGAAAGACCTTGGGAGATGCTTGGGAATGGTCAGATAAGAGACAGCATAGTCAAGAGCTGCATAATGGGTGAAGAAAGATACTCAGAAGAGACCCTCCCTAGTTTCTTAGGCTGTAAAGGAGGGGGCTGTAATAGTATGTGAGAAAGACCTCAGGAAATGGGGAGATGAGATGCTGCTTAGGGAACAGTCAGATAAAGGGCAGCCTAGCCCAGGACTGCATAATGGGTGGGCCATGAGACTTGGGAGGGGCTCTCTCTAGTGTCTCATCCTGCAAAGGAGACAGCTGTAATGGCACGTGAGAAAGACCTTGGGAGATGCTGCCTAGAGAATGGCCAGATAAGAGACAGCGTAGCCCAGAGCTGAACAATGGGTGGAGAAAGATGCTCGGAAGGGACCCTCCCTAGTTCCTCCGGCTGTAAAGGTGACGGCAGGAAAATTTTACTTTCAGATTTGTAAGATTCTCTTAATGTAGCTTTGCAAGTCGAACTAGCTCACCTGGGCATGCTTCCTGTTGGGTCTACCTGGTAAGGCTGGCCCTTATGAATCTGGGCAGGGTCAAAACGAAGGAACTGGGAGCTGTTTTCCCTTCAGTTTACTGGCTGGGATCAAAACACACCCAGCAGCTAGCAGGGCCATCAGCATTCTGAAGCTGATAGTGTCATTACTCTTTTTTTTTTTTTTTTGGCGTTCTGCTAGGTTTGGGGCATTGCGTTTTTGTGTTGGTTGTTGACTTCGCCCAAAGGACACAATGCCTTCCTGTGCATATATCTGCTTACAGAGGCTGCAGGTGTGGAGTTGGTTGTTCGTTTCTTTGCTTGCTTGCAAGCAAAGCCGGAGAGGGCAGAGTTATTAATATCTTGATACAACAAAATGAGAGGCTGTGCAGTGTTATATTTTTAACACAAAGCTTGGTGTGTGTGTGTGTGTGTGTGTGTGTTGGGGGGAGGAGACCAGCAGGTTTTAAATACAGGTAGTCCTTGACTAATTTCTTGTGGCTAAGTGCAGACAGTTGCCGAGTGGGTTCTACCTCCATTTTACGACCATTCCTGCCAGAGTTGTTAAGTGAAGTGCCACCGTTATTAAGTTAGCAACACGGTTGTTAAGCGGATCTGGCTTCCCCTGTTGACTTTGCTTGTCAGAAGGTCGCTAAAGGGGATCATGTGATCCCCCCGGACGCTGCGACCGTCATAAATAGGAGTTGCCAAGCATCTGAATTTTGGTCATGTGACTGTGGGGATGCTGAAACGGTCGTTAATTGTGAAAAACGGTCGTAAGTCACTTTATTCAGTGCTGAGAGAGGGAAGGGAAGGAAGGAAGGAAAGAAGGAAGGAAAGAAGGAAGGAAAGGAAGGAAGGAAGGAAGGAAGGAAGGAAGGAAGGAAGGAAGGAAGGAAGGGCAACGGATGGAAACTCATCAAGGAGAGAAGAAACTTGGAATTAAGGAGAAACTTCCTGACAGTGAGGACAATTAATCAGTGGAACAGCTTTGCCTCCAGAAATCATGGACGTTCCATCACTGGAGATTTTTAAGAAGAGGCTGGACAGTCACTTGCCTGAGATGGTGTAGGTTCTCCTGCTTGAGCTGGGGGCTGGACTAGAAGACCTCCAAGGTCCCTTCCAGCTCTATTCTATTTTATCTCTGAAAAATCTGTCCTTCCAGCCTCTGTTGAAAGCCCTGCAGTCACTGAGCTCAGCTCTCCACCTTCTTTCCCAGTGACTCCACTTAACCTACCTTGCAGGCCTGTGGTTGGAAGCAAAACAGGTGGGGGGGGAGGGAGGTCCCCGTCCCCGCCCCAGTTGACATGCTGGAACAAGAAAAGCAAACTTTTTTTTTTAAATAAAATTTTACTTTTGAGTGCCGCCGGTTATGAGTTTAAGCAGAATGTTTTGGCAAGGCAGGTCGTGATTCCATCTGGCTCTTTTTTAACTTGTTTGGCAGCTGGTAAAGGCTGCTTGGTTCAAATGTTTACGTGCACACTCCGTTCTTTGTTTTTGACACAAAGGTGTTGGCACTTTTCTCCTGGGTTGGCTGGAGGCCAATGACTCATTCGGCCAGCCGAAGGAAGACGCGGCTGCTGAGTTGCCTAGAGTGCATGCTTGAATCTTTCGTTTTTTTCCCCAGCTTTAGCTGACCAAAAGATAAGGTAGAGGGGGTTGATTTTTATTTTTTTTAATTTTTTTCCGTGCGTGCGTGCGTGGTTAAATTCTGGGTTTTCTTTCCTCATTAAAGTAGACTGTAAGGACCCACCCCACTTTGCATCTTCAGAAGACAGAACTCTTGGGATATTTCTTCCAACAGGCATCCTTTATTAAGAGGAAATGGTTGCAGGCGTTCTAGACAGGACCTGGGGCCCAAGCCCTACGGTTCAAGGTTTTAAGGGGTCCCCAGCAGCCCTACCCTCACCCCATCTTTCCAGCGACAATCCCAGGCATTACATTCCCACCCCCTTTTTCCTCACTGCCCGCGAGAGTAGTAGATGAAAGCTGATGGCCATATTGTTACGCTTTAGTCCTTTTGGTGGTATCCACATTCAGTCCCTTTGAAGTTTTAATGAAGGAAGTGAGAGCCATAAAACCCCTTTGTTCACCCCCCTTCCCCTTCATCGTATGACGGAATCCAGAGAGGGCAGAAATGGGGTTTTCCATAGTCGATAACTAGAGATGAAATAGAATTGGATTCTGACATAGACTCTGACCCAGTTATAGCATAGCTTTTTTCCCTCCCTTTCATTACTACCCAGTTTTAATTTGCAAAGAAATTTAAATCCATCGGCTTTCTCAAATCCTGTGCTGGGAGGGGAGGGGGGGGCTCACCAGGTTTGGGGTAACTTCAAAGCGGATCAGACCACCCATGTGGGCTTTCTTTTTTCCACTGTAGGCCCCGGAAGTAATCATGTCCCAACATTATGATGCCAAAGCTGATCTGTGGAGCATTGGGACGATAATTTACCAGTGTCTAACAGGAAAAGCACCTTTTCAGGTAAGATGAAAAGTTCATTTTTGTTCATTTCCCCCTCTGACTTTGGGAGTTTCTTAAGCGTGTTGCTGTTGCACAGTTTCCAGGCTGCCCTGAATTTTGGCTTCTGACGGACACAGGCTTGATATTAATCAGTATTTTTCAAACCCGGCCACTTTAAGATGGCTGGATTTCCAGTGCCCAGAATTCCCCAGCCAGCGTGTATGGACTTCAGTTCCCAGAATTCCTCAGACAGCGTGCTTTAACTTTTTTTGCATATGTAATAGCAGCAGAAATAGAGATGAAAAGGAGGCCACCAGGCGATCCTTCCATTCTGCGCGGCGGGAGGGATAATTTGGTGAAGAGGGACGACATCTCCAACAGAGATAAAGGAAGAAGGCAAAATGGATGCCTTTGAGTGGAGGAGATAGGGGAGGTACTGTACCTCGACTTATGACCACAACCGAGCCCAAAGTTTCCATTGCTAAGCAAGACGGTTGTTAGCAGAGCTTTGCCCCCTTTTACGACTTGTCTTGCTACAGTTGTTAAGTGAATCTGACCTCCCCATATAGAGGGGAAGGTTGCAAAACCTTATCAGAAGGTTGAAAAAAGGAGGCCATGTAAGCAGCTGAATTTTGATCACGTGACCAAGGGGATGCTACAGTGGTCGTAAATGCGAAAAACGGGCGTAAGTCTCTTTTCTCCATGCGGTTGTAACTGTGAACAGTCACTAAATGAACTCTTGTAAGTCAGGGACTGTCTGTACAAGGAGCCAGGAGGGAAGGCCCAAATGATAAAAGTCACAGAAAGCGCCGTCGTAAATACGAGTCAGTTGCCAAGTGTGAATTCTGATCACGTGATCTGAATTCTGAATTCTGATCACGTGACCGTGGGGATGCTGCAGTGGTTGTAAGTGTGAAACACGGTCATAGGACTCTTTTTTCCCCCCAGTGCCGTTGTAACTTTGAATGGTCACTAAATGAGCTGCTGTAAGATTGTCCTTTATTGGAAGCTTGGAGAAGAAGATAAGAGTCTTCTGTGACCAGGGACTGTGTTTGGAGCGAAGGATTTGCCTCCTAAAATGTGAAAGGCTTTAATCTTCGGCCCAAGGAAGAGAAAGAGAAAAAGAGTTTTGGGTTGGAGATTAAGCAAATGTTTGCTTTGTTGTGATTTTACACAGCCAGAGGGCCACTGGCTCGGTCCCCCTCTGGAGATAACTGAAAGTTTTGTGAAGTTGTTCCTGAATAAATAAGCCCAAAGAAGACCCAATCGAGTGTGTTTTGTGTAAACATTTCAACTGATTCTAGATTGTTCTGCCCCCTTTCAGCAATTGAATTACGTTCCGCGAGATGATTCTGTTTATTCTGTTTCAGTTTGTGGAAGTGGGAGGACCAGATTCCTTGGGAATCTTCTGTTTTTTTTTCCTTTGGGTATTGTGATCTGTTTCTGATGCTCTCCATTGACCACTCGTTGGCTGTAACGTGTAACCCTGCTAAGGACATTCCAAGGATGACTTCGATGTCATTTTTGTGCCCTTCCCAAGTTGGCTTAGCCCATCTATGTGTTGGGGTTAAGTTGACCTTTTAGGACAACCCAGATGATAAGAGGCTACCAGGAAAAACTCGATAAGGTGGACAGCTGAAGGAATTGGATGGGTTTAGTCTGGAGTGGAGAAGACTTCCGAACAGAATAGAATAATAGAGTTGGAAGGGTCTTCTGGTCCAAGCCCCTGTTCAGGCAGGAGACCCTTGACCATTCCAGACAAATAACTGTCCAATCTCTTCTTAAAAACCTCCAGTGTTGGAGCAGTGTTGCATGCATTGCCCGAAGCCATTTAAAGTTATGCAAATGTTGCCTACCCAGGAGGGCTTTAAAAGGATGGGCAGTTCCAGCACAGGAAAAGCAAACAAAAGTTTCCATAAAGTTGTAGAGACAAGGGCATTGTTCCCAATGGGAGGTCCCAGTAATTTTAATGGTTTCATTTTCATACTTTTTGTTTAATGGTATTGTTAGTTCCCCAGTGCACGTGTCAGGCAACCGGGTGGAAGCCGATGAATAAATACACTCCAAAAAATGTCCATTTTAAACAGCAGCCAGCATATCACAAAGTAAAATGAGCTTGAGCAGGACCAAAATACTGCAGCATTTCATTAGAAAGGCCTGGTTGTAAACAACTGCTTCCCAATTCAGTCTATACGGGTAGTCCTCAACTTAAAACGACTACAGTTCAGCCCAAATTTTCTGTTGCTAAGCGAGAACATTTGTTGGGTGAAATTTGCCCCGCTTTATGACCTCTCTTGCCACAGTGGTTAAGGGAATGACTGCAGTTGTGAAGTTAGCAATACGGTTGTTAAATGAACATGGCTCCCTTGTTGACCTGGCTTGCCAGAAGGGAATCATACGGGATCACTTGAACCTGGGACACTAGCAGCCATCATGAATGGAATGGAATGGAATGGAATAGAATAGAATAGAATTCAGAAAGAATAGAATAGAATTCAGAAAGAATAGAATAGAATATGGAATAAGAATAGAATAGAATAGAATTCAGAAAGAATAGAATAGAATTCAGAAAGAATAGAATAGAATTCAGAAAGAATAGAATAGAATAGAATAGGGAATAGAATAGAATAGAATTCAGAAAGAATAGAATAGAATAGAATAGAATAGAATTCAGAAAGAATAGAATAGAATAGAATTCAGAAAGAATAGAATAGAATTCAGAAAGAATAGAATAGAATAGAATAGAATAGAATAGAATAGAATAGAATAGAATTCAGAAAGAATAGAATAGAATAGAATAGAATTCAGAAAGAATAGAATAGAATTCAGAAAGAATAGAATAGAATAGAATTCAGAAAGAATAGAATAGAATAGAATAGAATAGAATAGGGAATAGAATAGAATAGAATAGAATTCAGAAAAAATAGAATAGAATAGAATAGAATAGAATAGAATTCAGAAAGAATAGAATAGAGCTGGAAGGGACCTTGGAGGTCTTCTAGTCCAGCCCCCCGCTCAAGCAGGAGAACCTATACCATCTCAGACAAGTGACTGTCTACTCTAATCCTTTCTTAAAAGCCTCCAGTTAATTGTCCTCACTATCAGGAAGTTTCTCTTTAATTCCAGGTTGCTTCTCTCCTTGGTCGGTTTCCAACCATTGTTTCTGGTCCTGCCCTCTGGGACTTGAAGTCCAGTCATCTTAGAGAACCACTTCTAGAGACAGACCCAAGCAAGAGCTTTCTACTGTAATGAATAAATAGTAAAAATTCCAACGGAACTTCTACATTCTAGCCACAGGATTTGCTTTCCCTGGCTTGGAAATCAAAGCCATGGCTTGTTGAGTAAACCATGGTTCCCGGATGAGATGACAGGCCTTCTCTGTGGTGGCCCCAACCCTTTGAAACTCTTGAGTCCCCCAAATCCATAAAAATCCCACTGTTAAAAAAAAAATACTTAAAGGAAGTTTTATTTCATTGGGACGTCAAGCCCTGTTCATTTTTCTTGACATCTCCCTTGACTGGATTTGATTAATTATTGGGGTTGTTCTTGCTAGTTCTGATTTATTCTGGTTGCTTCTATAATGAAAGGTGTTGTAACTCTTCCCTTTCCCCCTTCCCCATGAGTGGGGTGGGCTCTCAACACTATCAAAGCAGTAAAGAAAACTATGGTTTACAAGCTGGCCACTAAGCCCAAACCAGGCACACCATCCTGGCTTAAACAGAGCAGGGGGAAAAAGGTGCAAGGCTTTTGAACGCCAATTACTATAAATAGAACTCAGCATTTGATACTCAGCAGCTGTTGACATTTTTCATAGTGATTTTCTGGCTTTTCTACCCTAAAAATCTGCTTATCTGAAAATTCTGGATGCTTGGATGCCGGTCTCCTTGTTTCAGGTCTAACCTGTTGGGAGAGGAAGCTCTCTTTGAATCATGTAAAAAGCCAACTGCAAACACATTGCTGCCTTTAAAAAAAAAAAAAAAGCTGTCCACATGACGTATGGAAGCCGTGTGCTTCCTATGTTTTGCTCTTCATGCTGCTGCTTCAGCAATTCTTTCTGGCCAACCTGAGTACCGTATGTATTTTGGGTCTGGCAGGAGATGGAGACGTCGTAAGTGTCCTGGCCGCCTATGCCCAACCTGGCTGCCCTCTTGGTATCCTGGAAATGGAATTCTTCGAAGTCTCCACCAACTTGGCCAAAGGTTGCTCAGAAATCCTAGGAGCAACCAAGACATAACAGAATAATATAGTGGGAAAGGACCGTGGAGATCTTCTATCTAGTCCAACTCCCTGCTCAGGCAAGAGACCCCATGGTTGCTTCTCTCCTTGGTTAGTTTCCATCCGTTGCTTCTTGTCCTGCCTTCAGGTGCTTTGGAGAATAGCTTGACTCCCTCTTCTTTGGGGCAGCCCCTGAGATATTGGAAGACTGCTATCATGTCCCCCCTCGTCCTTCTCTTCGTTAAACTAGACATACCCAATTCCAGCAACTGTCCTTTATATGTTTTAGCCTCCAGTCCCCTAATCATCTTTGTTGCTCTTCTCTGCACTCTTTCTAGAGTCTCAACATCTTTTTTACATCGTGGTGACCAAAAGTGGATGTGGCTTTACCCCAAGGCATTATAAAGTGGTATTCACACTTCACCTGATCTTGATTCTATCCCTCTGTTAATATCCCAACAAGATGGTTAAAGGAGTGAACAGAGGGATCTGTTCTGTGGTCTTCCCGAATTCAGGCTCCACAATCCCATCCATATCATTGGTTACGATGGTTTTGGTCAATGGGGGATTATGGAAGTTGAAGTCCACTCCTCTTAAAAGCTTGAAAAACACTGGTCTAGAGTTTGGGACTATTTTCTTGCTGCCCTTTTGCTGTCTCGACTAGGCTTCTCCACGTGCTTCATAAGTGGTTTTTAACGCTCTCTGGGGCCACCTGCTTTTCCTATCACTTTATTTGGGGAACAGATTCCAAGACCGCACAGCTGAAGGAGAGCTGATCTGTTAGAGCCATTTTCTTGCAAGCAGATGAGAGATGCTGGACCTTCTGGAATCTGTCATTTGGCCCACTTTCCTTCTAAGCCAAAGGAGGAGAGGGAGACCCTGAGCTCGCCCCACCCACAGCATTCAGCGTTGCCCCCAATGGATCACACCGCCGTCTCCTTCCTCTACTCGTGTTGCAAACATCTTATTTTTAAGCCAGATGCTAATGGTGCACGTCACTAAACAGGCCAGGTGCATGCGTGTGTAAAATAAACCTAGACCCAACTATGAAACTGATCAGAGGCTTATTATGGCATCTTGTCCTGATCTTTTCTTGAAACCGAGTCCAGTCAAATTGCATCTGTTAAGCACAAAGTTCCAGGCTGACTTATAATAATAAACAACATCATCTTTGATAAGGTCTATTGGTGGGCCAACGGCTTTAAGAACATCTTTGAAGGTATAACAAGTCCTTCTAATAAGATGATAGAAGGTCTAGGAGGGCCAGTTTGGTGTAATGGTGAAGGCAACAGGCAGGAAACCAGGAGACTCTGAGTTCTAGTCCTGCCTTAGGAACAAACTGAGTTGGGTGACTTTGGGCCAGTCACCCTCTCTTGGCCCTTAGGAAGGAAGCAATGGCAA
>JARGCV010000323.1:125000-160000 GCA_034064705.1 Bothrops alternatus
AGCAAAGCTGAAGTTAAGATCATAAGGGAAGGTTGCAGCTTCATTTAGCGACCGCTTCGCTTAACGTCGGAGTTGCTGGTCCCATTGTGGTGACTGAAGGAGGACTCCCTGTATCCGTTTGCACTCTAAAAGTGCCGGGAAGAAAGAAAACCATTGCGGTTTTGTCTAAAGACTTTGGAGCAAAGAAAAGGAGAGCAGCTAAACGATAGGAGAATTAGTCTTTTTTTAATTTAATTTAATTTTATTTTTAAAAAAGCAGAATTAATTAAGATAGAAACACCCCCAACTAGGCAAAAGATCTTTGTGCAGGGTGGGTTATCCAAAAGGATCATCTGAAGACCGGGATTGTGTTGTGTGGGGTTGCAAAATTTGAGATTTGTGAAGCTCTTTCACGCCCCCCCCCTTCTGCAAATGTCTCCTCCTTCAACTGTAACGATAATCCCTCCTTGTTAAGTCTGGCGGGGGGGGGGGCAACTTGACAAACAGTTGTGTAGCTGCTCTCTGAAGGCAGGAGAGACTGCAAAAGACGTGGGAGAAGGCTTCTGTTTTGCATCCAGTTAGTTGGGGAGGGGGGCCGTTTGTTTACCCTGGGGTTCCCGACTCTTCGTTTTCCCTGCAAGAGACAGGAAGGGAGACAGAAGAACCAGGGGACATCCACACCCACCCAAAATTACCACCCCGGTTAAACACTGTCATTTGTGAATAGCAGAAGGCGACTGCTTGGAACTGAAGGGAGGGGGGGGAACCTTTACAAGGGATCAAATCCAGCCAGATCTTGGAGAGGTTACCGGTAGGTTTCAAAGACTGAAATGGCTGGCTGCTGTGATGCTGGGACCGAATCTGGCTTTTCCGAACAGCCAGATGTGTTTTGTGGCAAATTTTATTTATTTTATTTTATTCGGATTTGTATGCCGCTCCTCTCCGAAGACTCGGAGTGGCATACAAATGCCATCCATTTGTCTGGAACGGGAATAGAGAGTTGGAAGGGGCCTTGGAGGTCTTCTAGTCCAACCCCCAGCTGGAGCAAGAGACCCTACACCATTCTGGATAAAAGTCTGTCCAATCTCTTCTTGAAAACCTGCAGGGATGGGGGCACCTGGCAGCCTTGCTTTATTGCGTAGTTTCCCTTTGTAAAGCAAATCTATAAACACACAAACTGCATGCACACACAGACACATGCACACATACACACACACACAGAGCGAGAGAGAGAGAGAGAGAGAGAGAGAGAGAGAGAGAGAGAGACAGAGAGAGAGAGAGACAGAGACAGAGAGAGAGAGAGAGAGAGACAGAGACACACAGAGAGGCAGAGAGAGAGAGAGACAGACAGACATAGAGACAGACAGACAGACAGAGAGAGACAGAGAGAGAGAGACAGAGAGAGAGAGACAGAGAGAGAGAGAGACAGAGAGAAAGAGACAGAAAGACAGAGAGACAGAGAGAGAAAGACACACACACACAGAGAGAGAGAGAGACACACACAGAGACAGAGAGATAGAGATAGACACAGAGAGAGAGAGGCAGAGAGAGAGAGGCAGAGAGACAGACAGAGAGACAGAGACAGAGAGACAGAGATAGACACAGAGAGAGGCAGAGAGAGAGAGAGGCAGAGAGAGACAGGCAGACAGAGAGAGACAGACAGACAGACAGTCTTCCAATATTGTGGAAGGTTACTGTCATCTCTTCTCCAAAGCACCTGAGGGTAGGACAAGAAGTAACAGATGGAAACCTATCCAAGAGAGATCCAATCTAGAATTAAGAAATTTCCTGACAATGAGAACAAATCATCAGTACTTAGAAGTTGCAGGTGCTCCATCCCTGGAGATTTTCAAGAAGAGACTAAACTTTTCTGGAATGGCATAGGCTCTCCTGCTTGAGCCAGGGATTGAACTAGAAGACCTCCAAGGTCACTTCCAATTCTGTTATTCTGTTATGTGGAGGAAGAGGAGGAAGAGAAGGAGGAAGAGGGGGAGGAGGTGGAGGAGAAGAAACAGAAGGAGAATGAGAAAGAGAAAAAAGAAAAGACAAAGAAAGAGAGAAAGAGAAGGGTCTCCTGCTTGAGCAGGGGGTTGGACTAGAAGACCTCCAGGGTCCTGTCCCTGTTATTCTGCATTCTGAAAATGTTGCATATATGCAGTGTTTTTTTTTTTTTTTTTGGAACTCCGTTCTGGGCGTTCTATGAGAGAGAGAGAGAGAGAGAGAGAGAGAGAGAGAGAGAGAGAGAGAGAGAGAGAGAGAGAGAGAGAGAGAGAGAGAGAGAGAGAGAGAGAGAGAGAGAGAGAGAGAGAGAGATGGGTAGATGGGTAGGTAGATGGGTAGGTAGGTAGGTAGGTAGGTGGATGGATAGATAGATAGATAGATAGATAGATAGATAGATAGATAGATAGATAGATAGATAGATAGATAGATAGATAGATAGATAGATGGGTAGGTAGGTAGGTAGGTAGATAGATGGGTAGGTAGATAGATGGGTAGGTAGATAGATAGATAGATAGATAGATAGATAGATGGATGGATGGATGGATGATGGATGGATGGATGGATGGATGGATGGATAGGATAGAGAGAGAGAGAGACAGACAGACAGACAGACAGCCCTGCATATATGTGTGCGTTTGTGTCTGAATTGTGCATATGTGCATTGCTAGGCTTAATGGTTGAAGGTCCGAAAGTTACAACGAAGGTGGTTTTCTTTATTCTTTTTAAAATGTGTTTTTCTCTCCCCCCCCCTGTTTGTTTTTGTTTTTAAGCATCCCGAGGGAAACCTCTGCCCATCTGAGACAGCTTCTTTTAGGGCTGTTGCAACGAAATTACAAAGACCGCATGGATTTTGGTAAGAAGCCTTTGGACGTCCTTTAAATCCAAAAGGAGAAACCTGGACAGCCAGTTAGTCTTGTGTTTCTTAACCTCTCTTTCTTTTGCCTTTCAAAAACAAACTGAAATCACATTGCAAACTTATGAGTCAGAACGAGTGTTTATTGTTGTTGTTGTTTAAAAATAAAATCTGTGTTTGGGTTTATTGTTTTGTTTTTTCAATTGAATATTGAAACGTAAAACCTGCAGCATTCTCCAGATTTGACCACCGCTGAAATTTCATTCAACCTCAAAGTGTTTTTATTCTTGATTTATTTATTTTTTTAGATGAATTTTTCCACCACCCTTTCCTGGATTCTAGCGCTTCTATGAAAAAATGTAAGTTTCTTTCATGTTTTTTTCCTCCTGGGTTGATACGTAACTGCACGGCACATAGGCATGTGCAGAGCGAATTCAGCGAGGGAAGCCTTAATACCTTTTCCTCGTTTCCCCTTTGAGGTTGTTGCGTTTCAGGGCGTTAAGGGAAACGGCATTTTCCAATCTGCTAACAGTTACTAGAGGAGATTTTATTCATTGATTGATTGATTGAATTTATTTGCTGCCCATCGCATAACAACACAAATCCGGGGCAGCTAATGGCATTAAAACATTACATTTTTGCTTTTTTATGGATTGGCAAGGCTGGCTATTATTAGGACTAAATACTGTCTCTTGCATTTGAATGTTTTAAGATTGTGGTTGCCGCACTGAATGAAGAGAAATGGCCTTGGACCGCATATAAAATATATCATGAAGTTAATGTATATAAATTCAGGTAGTCGTCGGTTTACAACAGTTAATCTAGTGACTGTTCAAAGTTACCCGGCAGCAAAAAAAAAGTTAGGCCCATTTTTCACGCTTCCGTTGCAGCCTCCCCATGGTCACGTGATCAGAAACTTGGCAACTGACTTGTATTTATGACGGCTGCAGTGTTCCGGGGTCACGTAGTCCTCTTTTGGGACCTGCTGACAAGCAAAGTCAGTTGGGGGGGGGGGAAAGCCAGAGTTATTTAACAATTAATTGCAGTAATTCATTTAACAAGGGTGGCAGGGTAGACGGACAGGAAAGGTCATAAAATGGGACAAAATCCACTTAACAAATGTCTCGCTAAGCAACAGTAATTGTGGGCCCGATTTTGGTCATAAGTCAAGAACTACACTGGAAGTTTTTAAGAAGAGACTGGACAGCCATTTGTCTGAAATGGTATAGGGTTTCCTGCCTGAGCAGGGGGTTGGACTAGATGACCTCCAAGGTCCCTTCCAACTTTACTATTATTATTATGGATCATCGCACAGTCAGCCAGATGTTCAGACTGGATTTGGCATTTTGTCTACCTATCGAGTCCTCACCAAGGACCTGGGATAGGCAGATGTGGATGTTTGATGGTATTACAGATCTCGTCGCAGGATGGAAGCAGTTCCCAGTAAGGCCGCCTTTTGCAATTGACTGATGGCAAATTTGTCAATGCCGATGATGGTGTTCAAGTGGTGCTCCAGTTGTTTTGGGATTGCACCCAAGGTACCTATGACTATTGGTACTACCCTTGCTTGCCTTTGCCACAGTCTTTCTATTATTATTATTATTATTATTATTATTATTATTATTATTATTATTATTATTATCATCACCACCACCATCATCATCTTCTTCCTTTATTTATATATTTTGTATTATCTTGTGGGACCACATAACTAGCTGTCCAGGACTCATTTGTTCCATGAACTGTGGGTCGGACATGCCTGCTTAAGATAAAAAAAAAACAGTTCTGATTGACAAGTAAACAGAACTAAGTTCAAATTTTCTAGTTATAGGTCTATCTATAAAGTGATTTCACTTTCTTAAATTTTGGGAAAGCGCCTTTTCATTTATGCTGGTCAGCAACATCTGTGTCTCCCGAAGACTGGGTAGATCGCTCCTGTTTTCAGTGCTCTAAAATAGGGGTCCCCAACCCCTGGTCCTGCTGCAGAATGCCAGCAACCGGTCCGCACAAACAAGCAAAGCTCCATCCATGGGATGCAGGCAACACACAAAACCACGCACTTTCCGGGTCTGGGGACCTCTGCTCTAAAACTTGATAATTGTATTGTCTCTCCGAAATATAAACATCTTTCTTGCCGTAGCTTCTTGATGAGGTCACTGTAATCTCCTGCAAAGTTACCTCGGTTGTGTTGTCCTTGAAACCTGCTTTAGGAGACATTTTTTGATTTATAGCTGGCGTGTCTACTTTTTCACTTCCTTTTTGCGGGCTGACGTAATGGACAATAAGGTATGCTTAAACTGGACGGACATTCACTGGCTGGAGAGGAGGTAGAGAGCTTCAGAAGCCCCAGTGTGCAACTGTTTTTTCAGAGCCGGAAGGAGATTAAAGGCCCTAAGTTGTAGGAAAAACAGATAGCCTTTGGCTTCTGGGAGATTTCTCTACCAAGCGATTAAAAAAAAGATGTTAACGAATATTTAATCTGGAGAAATATTGCAAGTGTTTAACCTGGGGAAATATTGCAAACCAAGTTATCTTGGTCTGCAGCCCCCCTGCCTCTAAAGGGTCGACATGATTTTCCTTCTGCTAAAAGTCTTAGGTGGCCTTCACCTGCGCAGAACATGTAATGGCCAGGTTCACACGTCCCGTGGCGTGATTGGCTTCGTCTCGGCTTAGCATGTGTTGCGTGAGATTGGGAAGTCCTGCCTTAGAATATTTGTCCTCCATTGACAGGACTTCATTAAGTAAACGTAACTTAGTGTGATGTGAGAGCTCCGTGCAACCTTGAATGGTTCAACCCATTCCAGCTTTTTGGTCTCGGGAGAGGAGAAGAACAACTCTTTTCGTAGCCATCCAGCTGGGGCATAGAGGTTATGTGGTCCAAAATGTTGAGACGGGCTGAGCTTAGTTTGAAGAGTAGACTAATTTGGGAAAAGACTGGTTGATATCTTCAGTTTCAGGACAGTTCTTACGAAATGAATTAGCACAACGTGGCCTAATCCCATTCTAGTCCCACATTTATTTAGCCTCCCCAAGAAACCCTAGTTTCTGGCAAGAAACCCTTGTTTGAAATCATGGTTTGCTGGTCTAGGGATAGACATTGGTTTCTTTGGGGTGCAGATGTCTTTATGCATGTATAAATCAATAGTATAAGTACTAAATTAAGGTAATGAAATAGGAAATTTTAAATGCTGCAGCTTGGCTTACAAACCAAAAGATGAAAATCAGGGATCCGTTGCATTAGGGTGATTGCTTTTATTTTTGTAAATTTATTTGGGTGATCTTTCCACCGCCCCAATCCTCAAGGATGCCAGGTGGTTTAGAAATAATTAATTGGCTCCATTTCCTGATTTTCACTGGCTTGTTGAACAAACCGTGGTTTAAACAAAGCCTGAATCAAGATGCTGCTTGCAACCAGCAGGAGTATATAGCATGAAGGATAAGACAATCCTGGGTTTTTTATTTCCGTTTTTAAAAAATTATTATTATTATTATTATTATTATTATTATTATTATTATTATTATTATTATTATTATATCAGTGGTGACTTTTCAGCTGCTTTCTTTCAATGGGTCTCAATAAAGGAGAGTTTTTAAGGGTGCTAGATACCTCTAGGAAAATTAAGGTGGTAAAGTAGGAGTTGCAAATTGTTTCCGTATCACCATTTCTTTCAATATTGAATCCCTCATCTTTAACTGCACTCAGGTGTCACTCCTGCGGGTAGAAAAAAGTTCTCCTGGTTTAGGGTGGTCTCCAAGCCTTCTCAGCCCTTGCCTTCACCAGCACAACCCCCTTGGGCTTGTAGGACAGAGAAAGGCAGTCATTCTCCAAAGCAGAAAGCATACTCCCGTTCCAAGGGTGTTCAGAGGTTAGCAGATCCTCCTATCCCAGTGGTTCCCCCATCGCTGACAAGGGTTACGACCAGGCCGGAGACATTTGTTGGCCAAGTAAGACCTTCTCAACCCAAGCCTTCGTTAACAACAGCCCTGAAGAATCCTCAATCGGGGCCACCATCTGCTCCCAATCTACAGCGGGCAAGCCAACAGATATCTTCAGACAAGCCAAACAGGATCTTCTTGACTTGGCCTTCATTCCCTTCTTTACCAACTACCTCTGAAGATCTACGGAGCATCACTCCGCTAAAGGCACATACTTACACCTGCAACAAGCAGAAACGGATTCCTGTGATGCAGCCACTGTCTCCAGCATCCTCAACCGAGTGGTCTAGGGACATGGGTTCTCGAAAACGTCGGCACCAGCAACTATTGGTGGTCCCGTTGCTTCCCAAGTCACGTCTGTCCCATGTCTGAGTATAGTTCGGGAGTCAAAGTCATACTGTCCCAAGGGAGCGATGCGACAGTGCGAAAGACAGGAGAAAAGAGTTGCCTGACCTCCATCTTTCAGGAGTTGACAGGGATGTGGGCTTACGGGAAGACCGTGGTAAGCTGCACAAACACTGCCAACTAGGCACAGATCAACAAATCCGGGTTACTGACAGCACAGCTTAACATGTGACAGCTGTTCGGGATGGGAAACACCATGGTGTCCATTTAGGAACATAATCTCTTGGGAAGAGGATGAGGGAGTCAACTTTGATTTAGGTACCAAGGAGACAATTTCAAGAGAAAAGTGGGTTGGACTGTCAGATCCTTGGAAGGTAGTATTGAAGAGTGACTGAATAAATGAACCAGGTCAATTCATCTCCTCATGTAGATGCCTCTTGAAGCCCTTCCTTGTCCCAAACGGCTTCTACATGGAACATTTCTGCATTTTTTTCATGGCACTTGAGATGTCCACCATTGCTCAGAGCAGACATTGGTGTCCTTGGTCCAAGATCTCCAGCTAAAAAGTGCTCAGAATTTGGAGAAAGAACCTGGTTGATGGACTTGCAGAAGATGATACAAGCCAGGATGGACCCTTCAAATCTCCAACTTCATCTCTATGGTGGTCTCCCACCAAACCGTCATTTCACATTTCATACCTGTGTAACTTTGTAGCCCTCTTTTAATTGACCTATCTCGGGTTGCATGGATGGAAAACTCGATGTTCTGTAGATATTGTTGGACTGCGGGTGGTCCTCCACTTACAGCCATTAGTTTAGTGGCCAAAATTAACCACAGCACTAAAAAAAAGGGGGGGGGGGGACTTAGGACCATTTGCACTCATGTGAGGAAAATTCATGCACTTCGCAACGAAGCTGTATTGACCTGTATTTATTCATTTTTATTTATTATTTCAGAAAATGTATAGTGCCGCCTCCTCGCAGCTGGCGACTCAAGGCAGGCTTACACGGATAGAAAAAACACCCTATAAAAAGAATTAAAAAAATAACCAGGAGAAGAAAAATAATACAATAATAACACCACACACACACACACACACACACACTAGCCATTGAATGGGTTCTATCCTGCTCTGGGTTCCCCAGGCCTGTTGGTCTTCAGCAGCTTCCGAAAGAGTGCGGGGTGGTCTAATTTGCAGAGGGATGATGTTAGAATAACAAGAGTTGGAAGGGACCTTATAGGTCATCTAGTCCAACCCCCAGAGGGATGACGTTCCAGAGGGAGCCACTGCAGAGAAGGCCCTTCTTCTGGGTCCTGCAAGATGTATATCCTGAGGGGATGGGACCCACAACATTCCTTGGCTTCCCACTCTAGTGGGTTGGGTAGATGTGACTGGTCCCTCAATAACCTGGCCCCAAGCCATGAAGATGTTAACCAGTGTCTTGAATTGAACCTGGAAGCAAACTGGCTCCCGCAGGAGGATCCATGTGCACACCAAGGTTTGCACATGGGGGGGGCTGCTGCCTTTTGCACCAGCTGGAGCTTCCGGATGCTTTTCAGGGGCAGCCCCACATCTAGCCTTTTGCAGTCTTCAAGTCCGCCATCAACCCTGGAAGCTCCCTCTTGACCCAGTAATTCTGCTTCAGCCCAGCCTCCCTTGAAGGCAGTTGTGGTGAAGCAAAATGACAAGGAGTTTGCCATGAACTCCCGCAGAAATTATGGGATATAAATCCAACCAAATAAACCAGCAATAGTCAGAGATTCATAGTCCAGTATGCAAGAACCAGAGATTTTCATCCTTGCAGCCTTAAAATGTGAAAAACCTTATTAGCAATTATCCAGATATCTTGGGAGATTTTCCTCACGGTTCTAAGATGTCTTCTCTCTCTCTCTCTCTCTCTCTCTCTCTCTCTCTCTCTCTCTCTCTCTCTCTCTCTCTCTCTCTCTCTCTCTCTCTCTCTCTCTCTCTCTCTCTCTCTCTCTCTCTCTCTCTCTCTCTCTCTCTCTTTCTCTCTCTCTCTTGGTATTTTTTTATTTGTTTTGTTCACTTTGAGCCTGTTTTATATATGTATTTTTTTAAAAAAAAAGATATGTCTGTAGTTCATTTGTTTACGTGGCCGACTTTATTTTTGTTACGCGTTTGTATGTTTATGTTTTTGTGTCAACTGAGCCCTGTGTGTTTTGAATTCTGATGGGAAAATAAAGCCAAAGGAAAAAAAAAAGGAACATCAGACTTCGGCGTGTTTTGATTTCGGAGTTGTGTTTTGCTCTCTCACCGAAGAAAAGGGGAAAGCTGACCAGATGGCCACCGAATTGATGGGGCAGAATTTCTAGCCGGCCTATGACGTAGATGTCTTATAAAGAAATACGAATTAAGTCCCTGAACATTTCTGATCAACATTTTGTACCGATAGTCCTCAACTTACGAACACAACTGAGGCCAAAATTTACATGGCTAAGCAAGAAATTTGTTAAATGAGTTTTTGCCCCGTTTTACGACCTTGTCACGGTTGTTAAGTGCAATGCTGCAGTTGTTCAATTAGTAACATGGTTGTTAAGTGAATCTGACTTTGCTTGTCAGACGGTCACAAAAGGGGATCGTGTGACCCCTCGGGGACACTGCCACCGTCGTAAATATGAGCCAGTTGCCACGTGTCTGCACTTGGATCACGTGATCGTGGGGATGCTACAACGGCCATAAGTGTGACAAAGGATCATAAGTCATGTTTTTCAGTGCCAATTGTAACTTTGAACTCAGTTGAGTTGAGGACTACCTGTACATCAGAATGGGAAACAATCTTTGCCCGCATGTGCTTGAGAAACCTACTTACAGGTTGCACTTGCAAGATCCTTGTGGGTTAATTTTGGCTACTTTTAAACTTGGTTTGCAACTCCTGTGTAGCATGGATGCCTGTTTAGTTCCTCTTTCTGAAGGTAGCTTTGGAATAAAACCCATCTGAACACAGGCTGAGGACCAAGTTAAATCTGTCATGTGAAGATATGGGCTGCTCAAAGCATGCATCCATCCATCCAGCTTATCTTTTCACATCTGGTTCTCTCCAGATGTTGTCTCAGAATGCTGGGCTTTGGAATCTTCCCACATCTAGAGAGATGATGATAATAATAATAATAATAATAATAATAATAATAATAATAATAATAATGTTGGAAGGGACCTTGGAGGTCATCTAGTCCAACCCCCTGCTCAGGCAGGAAACCCTATATCATTTCAGACAAATGGCTGTCCAATCTCTTCTTAAAAACTTCCAGTGTTGGAGCATTCACTGCTTCTGGAGGCAGGTTGCTCCACTGGTTAATTGTTTTAACTGTTAATAATAATAATGAATAATTATTATTCATTATTAATAATTATTAATAATTAATAATTATTAAAAATTAAAAATTAATAATAAATAATTATTATTTAATAATAATAATGGACTCGATAGGTAGACAAAATGCCAAATCCAGTCTGAACATCTGGTTGACTGTGCAATGATCAATAATAATAATAATATTAATATTAATAATAGTAATAATAATGTTGGAAGGGACTTTGGAGGTCATCTAGTCCAACCCCCTGCTCAGGCAGGAAACCCTATACCATTTTGAACAAATGGCTGTCCAGTCTTTTCTTAAAAACTTCCAGTGCTGGAGCATTCACCGCTTCTGGAAGCAGGCTGTTCCACTGACTAATTGTTCTCACTCTCAGGAAGTTTCTCCTTAGTTCTAGGTTGCTTCTCTCCTTGATGAGTTTCCATCCGTTGCTTCTTGTCCTGCCTTCAGGCGCTTTGGAGAATAGTTTGACTCCCTCTTTTTTGGGGCAGCCCCTGAGATACTGGAAGACTGCTATCATGTTCCCCCTCGTCCTTCTCTTCATTAAACTAGACATACCCAATTCCAGCAACCGTTCCTTCTATGCTTTAGCCTCCAGTCCCCTAATCATCTTTGTTGCTCTTCTCTACACTCTTTCTAGAGTCTCAACATCTTTTTTACATCGCATTGACCAAAACTGGATGTAATTTCAATAGCTGCCATGAGCAAATTGCAATAATAATACATGTTTTCAGCTACAGCTGGACAGATGCCGCCGCTGCTCTCAGATCCTTTTTAAACAGGAAATGCTGGAGAACAAACTTTACGCAAAGCATAAAGTTCCTCTGATCCCTGGTTGAATCCTTCCTTAAATTCAACAAGAGTTGGAGCCTTGCTCTGTCCTTCAGGCTGCTTCTAACACAAACAGTGTCGCTCCCCTTAGCGATTTTCCCGTGCCCAAAATTAAATGCCAAATTCAGTCTCAGAATCCCATCTTAGTCTGTTTCTCAGGCAGGGTTATGGAACGCAACAAGAACGACAACAACAAAAACAAAAAAGAGACACAACCCTGAATGGACAAAACATCCATCTCTGAGGATTCTTAAAAAAAATAAATAATGTATTTTCTATCTGGAACGGAACATTTACTTTGAGAATCTAAAATTCAGTGTGGGAGATTAATAAGTCGAAGAACGATATATTTATCTGCTTGGCTAGCATAGAAGGAACAAATGAGCAGTTGGTAGAATGAAGGGTTTAATTAACGGGAAGATCATGGCATTTGTTCCTTAAATGATTGTTGGCTTCACATCAAAGGATAGCCGACTCTGGGGGAGGAGGGTGAAGCTCCAGGCAGGATCCACACAGCTCATAACTTGTACTCCCAGCGACACCCCCCTCTCTGATTTAAAACTCAAGAGCTATTCTATTTCAGTCCCTCTTTTATTGATGGGTTACGAGTCGATTGGATTAAAAGCATTTGTCGTCTGCCTCAAGACCTAGTTTGATCTAGTGCTTAAGGCAGCAGGCTAGAAGCTGGGAGACTGTGAGTTATAGTTCCATCTTAGGCATGAAAGCCAGCTGGGTGACTTTGGACCAATCACCAGGAGACAGGGAGTTCTTGTCTTGCCTTAGGCATGAAAGCCAGCTGGGTGACTTTGGACCAATCACCAGGAGACAGTGAGTTCTAGTCCTACCTTAGCCATGAAAGCTGGCTGGGTGACTTTGACTAATCACCAGGTGACTGTGAGTTTTAGTCCCGCCTTAGTGATGAAAGCCAGCTGGGTGAGTTTGGGCCAGTCACCAGGCGACTGTGAGTTCCAGTCCCGTGTTGGTCATGAAAGCCAGCTGGATGACTTTGACCAATCACCAGGCAACTGTGAATTCTAGTCCCGCCTTAGTGATGAAAGCCAGCTGGGTGACTTTGGGCCAGTCACCAGGCAACTGTGAGTTCTAATCCCGCCTTAGTGATGAAAGCCAGCTGGGTGACTTTGGGCGAATCACCAGGCAACTGTGAGTTCTAGTCCCGCCTTGGTCATGAAAGCCAGCTGGATGACTTTGACCAGTCACCAGGCGACTGTGAGTTCTAGTCCCACTATAGCTATGAAAGCTGGCTAGGTGTCCTTGGGCCATCTCTCTCAGCCCAATTCAGCTCACCAGAGTTGTTGTGGTGGGGAAAATAAGAGGAAGAAGAAATAGAATAAAATACTTTATTGGCCAAGTGTGATTAGACACACAAGGAATTCCTCTCTGGTACAGACACTCTCAATGTACAAGCAAAGCAACAGAATAATAATAATGACGATAATGATACCAATAAGGAGCATTAGGTACATTCAGAGCCTTGAGTTGTTTATAAAATAAGGTTTGGGCGAATGAAAAAGACCACTGCAACACTGGTGGGGCAAGCGACTGTACACAGGGAGAAAACCCCACATGCTCTAGCACTGATGATGTTACCTGGTGGGGTCATGAAACGTCTGCAAGGAAACAAGCAAGTTCAGAGAGCACCAAGGACCCCACCCCACAGTTCAGAGTTACAAATATGCTCTTGTTGGAATATTCATGAGCAGGAAGAGTCACGTGGTAACTCAGTCAGCCAATGTGAAGAAAGTGCTACTGAGTCTGTGCAAAAAGGGTATTGAGTTGGGAGCTGGATTTTTCCAGTCTCAGGTTTGTCTCTGTATCTCTCTGTAAGAAGTCTTCAATTGAGCTATGTTGCTGTAAAGAAGAATGTATGGTAAATGTAAATATTTCAACATGAATATAAAGAAGTTATTTTGAATCAGCTAAATGCAGTCAACTGTGAGAGCTGCTGATTTATTTTTTCACCAATAGAGAAATTAAAATTCTCTAACAGCTCTTCTATTTTAACTTTGTGGTTGACTGTCTTAAAAATGTGGCCTTTCCTTTCCTCTTCCCTCCTCTCCTACCTCTTTTCTGCAGCTGCTTCTGTGCCAATGCCTTCTTATCCAAGCTCTGGCTCTGGAAGTTCTTCCAGCAGCTCCTCCACGTCTCACTTAGCGTCACCTCCGGTGAGTATGTTCGATGGTTCCCTCCCCTACAGATAGTCCCACTAGGACTTGAAGTATGCTAAACTCACCATGCAGCCCCAACAGGCTCCAATGACATGTCTAACGCATCTGGGGTGCCCTCAGAGCTGGGCCCTCTGTGGCAGACTATTATGGGAAATGCTTTTGACCGTTAGCCAAGAGTTGGAAGCACGACGAAGGTTGTCTACGACGTTGGTGTTTTTCAATCTGGCTCTCCTCTCTTCCCTTGAGAAGTCGCTCGGCGAGATGCCCCATCTGCAGGAGAAGACCCCAGCCTTCCCCCAGCAAGGCTCCCCGGCTTTCCTGCACCGCTCGAAGGAATCGGCGGGAAGCAGCAGCAAAAATTCCTCATGTGACACCGATGACTTTGTAATGGTGCCAGCCCAGTTTACAAGTAAGAGGAGTTTTATGCCAAAGCCATAAAGAGAACTTGGATGAAGCACAAGTTGTGGAGAAGCCGTGTACTTTGGAACATGGGAGAAGAGATTGGAAAACCACTGGTCTGAAATGGGATAGGGTTTCCTGCCTGAGCAAGGGGTTGGACTAGAAGACCTCCAAGGTCCCTTTCAGCTTCTATTCTATTCTATTCTATCCTATCCTATCCTATCCTATCCTATCCTATCCTATATTCTATTCTATTTCATATTCCTTATTCTACTCTACTCTACTCTACTCTATTCTATTCTTCATTCCTCCATTCTGTTCTGTTCTACTCTACTCTACTCTACTCTACTCTACTCTACTCTACTCTACTCTACTCTACTCTACTCTACTCTACTCTACTCTATTCTTCATTCCTCCATTCTGTTCTGTTCTATTCTATTCTACTCTACTCTATATACTCTACTCTACTCTATTCTATTCTTCATTCCTCCATTCTATTCTATTCTACTCTACTCTCTACTCTACTCTACTCTACTCTATCTACTCTATCTACTCTATTCTATTCTTCATTCCTCCATTCTATTCTTTTCTACTCTACTCTACTCTATACTCTATACTCTATTCCATTCTATTCTATTCTATTCCATTCTATTCTACTCTATACTCTATTCCATTCTATTCTATTCTACTCTACTCTACTCTACTCTACTCTACTCTACTCTACTCTACTCTACTCTACTCTACTCTACTCTACTCTACTCTACTCTACTCTACTCTACTCTACTCTACTCTACTCTACTCTATACTCTATTCCATTCTATGTCATGCCATCCCATTCCATTCCATTCCAAAATAGTCTGTTTTGTTCTGTTCTGTTCTGTTCTGTTCATCCTCATTTCTACAACAGATATTAAGCCTTTGGAAAAGAAAAGGGAGTTAATGCAACTCTTTGATCTTGGCTGATGATCAAAGTCATCATTGGGCAAATGACTTTAGGCTTGCTGTTGGGCGGATTGAAGAGTTGTAAATAATAATAATAATAATAATTATTATTTTTTAAATTCCTCTTTTTCTTTTGATTTTTAGGTGATTTAGCTGCGGAAGTTACTGGAGGCAAGCTGATCCAGGACAGTCTGATGGGGAGTGGGTAAGGGGAAAAAAAAATCCTTTTAGTTTTGCTTTCTTGGCTCCTGGTTGATGTGTCGGCGTTCGACACACCTCGGAGCCGTTTTGCAACAGAATCCACAAATAACCAGATTCGTGTCCTTAAAACAAACAACTATGTATCCTGGCAATGGACCAGGATACTTGCGGGACCGTCTCCTGCCTCATGAATCCCAGCGACTGGTCAGGGCGCATAGGGTTGGCCTCCTACGAGTCCCGTCTGTTAAACAATGCCATCTGGCAGGACCTAGGGCAAGGGCCTTCTCCGTTGCTGCCCCAGCCCTCTGGAACCAGCTTCCCTCAGAGGTTCGTACTGCTTCCTCCCTCCTAGCTTTCCGGAAAGTGCTGAAGACACATTTATGCCGACAGGCTTGGGGCGTATGAGCTGTGCTCTGCCCCTCGGCCCTAAGAGTGTCCCGCCATCAGCGGCTGCGTATTGATTGTGTTTGTATGTGGTATGAGTGTGGTTAATTTTAAAATTGTTGTTGTATCCTGTTGTGAGCCGCCCTGGGTCTTCGGAGAAGGGTGGCATATAAATGTGAATATTAAATTAAATTAAATTAAACTAAAGGCAGATTTCAACATTTAATAAGGATAGAAGTAATATGATCAGATGCTTCTACTCTGAAATGTGAGCTCAGAGACAATGGTTTTTGTGACTTCCGCGTAGTCTTGAGGACCCTCCTGTTTTAACATCTGTCTTCTCGATCAGGTGTTCTCCAGATTCATTGAGACTTACAACTCCCAGCTGTTGATGAAGTTTGTTGCATTAGTGATTCATGTTTCTTCTGCCCTTGGACTTTTGTAGGAGCTCCCTGGTGACTTCTGCAGACTTGGAAAGCCAAGGAAGGACTCCATCTCCTTCTCCTCCATGCAGCAGTTCTCCTAGCCCATCTGGGTAAGACAGAATCTGAGATGGTATTCCTCCCCATCCCAATAAAAATGAGAAGACATGGCCCTGGTTTGTGCACCCCACTTATGTTAGCGTGGGTTGTCCCATCCAGATGGATTTTCCCTGGTTCTTGGTCTCATTTGTGGCCAGAGAAATAGGAAGAGGAGTTCTGTGAACTTCTGCAGGAGAAATAGTCCTTGTGTAGCTCTTTCTCAAGGACAGGATCATCCCTTGATCTGGAGGAGTTTCTTTCTAGGAAAGCCACTTGGCGTAAGATGTTCTCTCCTGCATCATTTCTGGGGATGGAGTGGAAAGATGAGAGGTTGCAAACGGTTAGAAGATGGATGGTCCAGGATGTTCTCAGGCCTCATCCTGCCACCTTATCTTCTAAGGAAGCACAAGGAAATCTATCCAGGACAATTTCTTCAACCTATTTCCCCTTGAAAAACTATTCCAATTTGTCTTTCATCAACCAGAATGATAAATGGTGACTTTGAGGATGGATTTAAAGCTAGGTCTCCTCAGATCTTCTCCAGCTACTGGAGAACAACTACACTACTTTAGACACTGCACTAAGCAAAACATGAGTTTAAGGCTTAGTCTAATGGGTGAACTGGGCCTTTAGAATTCGCTCAACAAGCTGTTGTTAAAGCAAACCACAGCTTAAGATGATGGGACGCTCTGCAGAGGTTTTCTCATTAATCTTCCCTACACCTCGGGTGTTCAGTAGTCCTGGTTTTGCTTTAACCATCACTTGCCTATCTTCCTTGTTCTCACAGGCGATCAAGCCAATTTTCATCCAGCACTAGATCCGGACAATCAATACCCATTCCAGTCCCTACACAGATCCAAAATTACCGCCGGATTGAGCAGAATCTTCAGTCCCCCAATCAATATACTTTGCCACGGTGAGTATGAGCTGTTAGGGAGATTGACTCTGATTAACCTGTTTGCCAACAATGATGTGGTGGACTGTGGGGAGAAGGTGGATTTCCAGGAGGGAAGGGCTGCATTCCAGGGGAGTAAGAGGAAACTCAGCCTGGACATTATGTGTGGGAGAAAAAGTGAAAAGTATATTGTAGAGGCAGATAGCTGAGTGTTCAGCCTGGCAAGATTCTGTCTATAGGTGTGAAACAAGAAAGAACTTAGCTTGGAAGAATCGTCATGTGTCATTCTCGGTTTGGGGCCTGATAGGCAGTTATATAACTGAGATAGACAGATAGATAGATAGATAGATAGATAGATAGACAGACAGACAGACAGACAGACAGATAGATAGATAGATAGACAGATACGCAGGCATAGACAAAGACAGATAGACAGACAGATAGACAGATAGATAGATAGATAGATAGATGATAGACAGAGAGAGAGAGAGAGAGAGAGAGAGAGAGAGAGAGAGAGAGAGAGAGAGAGAGAGAGATACACAGGCATATACAGACAGACAGACACAGATAGACAGACGGATAGACAAACGGATAGATAGATAGATGGATGGATGGATGGGGGACAGAGGGATAAAGAGACAGAGAATAAAAACAGTGTGATGGCATGTAGTCTGGATTCTCAGGAGAACTAAGAGGCAACTCAGACTGGATATTATGTGTGAGAGAAAGAAGGTGAAGACAGTTCCCAGAGTATATTGTAGAGGCAGATAAGGTTCTGTGTATAGATTGGAACAATAAAATAACCAGCTTGAAAGCATCACCATGTACCATTCTTCGTTTTGGGCCTGACAGATTCACTCAACTAGAGGATTGTCAGACTTAAAAAAATATGGACTAGATCAACCTTGGCACATGGTTGTGCAAGCCCAAAACTCAAACTCTTTGAAGTTTAATTTGAGTGTCAAACTTTTGGTCAGAGGTAGCTGTGAACCAAGCCTACGTTCCAGTTTGTGGGTAGTTTGGTTTCCTTTCACTGAACCTCCCAGTGAATTGATGCAATTAAACCCAATGAAACGATGCAATTAAACCCAGTGAATTGATGCGATTAAACCCAACGAATGTTGACTCTTCGGCCAGAGGTGACTTTGATCATTTCCCATTTTATTACATTAAAAGCTGTCCTTGGATCAGTCAACTTGGGTGGACATCTGGAGGAACATACCTCCAAATCTGAGGAGAGGGGTGCTCAGATTGAAAACCTCGGTCGTTTGCGGAGCCAAACCAACTCCTGGTGTTGCATTCTGTGGGAGAATCCCGTCGGTTTGCACAAGACCAAAATGGCCGTTACTTTTGCAGCGCCGGTCGTTTCTGTTTGGCATCACCTTAAACGTAATCACCTCTTCTTGGGTTGTGAGCGTTGGCCATGTTGAATTTTTCCAGGCGGATTGTTTATCATCATCATCATTGTTTGTTCTGGCTCATCTGCTTAGTCAGACATTACAGCCGTTTCTCTGAAGTGTCCTGGCTGTAATTACACAAAACATGACACAGCCACGCTTGCGGCATGCAATTTTGGACTCCGGCATCAGTCATGTTGCCGGAATGTATGGCTTAATGCCATGTGATGGAATCTTGCGTAAGTGGCACCTTTTTTGTTAAGGGAAGGAGCTTCTGACAGCTGACAGCTTCTTTGGCTTGGGAAAACAGATGGATGACAAGAAGCACGTCTCTGAAGGCTTCTGTGTTTTGGGAAGCCAAGGATCTGAGTGTCTGGCAAAGGATGGGAAAAGGTCGGACTTGAACACGCTACTCTGCTCTCAAAACTGGGGTGGGGTGGGGTGCTGGCTACAATTTGGTTTCTTCCTCCCTGCAAAGCTTGAGAAAAAAAAAAGTTATTTATTTGCTGGTGACTTCCACCCTCTAAGTCTGGGGAAGACATGGATTAAACAGCAATGCAAATATTTTCATTTCCGTTATGAGGGTGGTTGGTTGCCCACTCAGCCAGATGTTTGGAGAGGATTTTGGCTTCTCTTTCCCTCCCCCCCTCCTATCAAGTCCTTCTCAAAGGATTATTGTTATTTTTTTTTTCCTGGAAAAAGTGGGAAGTGGTTTTGCCAACTTTGATTTCAGCAGGAACTCTAAATGTTCAATGGGTAGGAGGAAGAAGTAGGAACCACATTTAACATTGTTTGGCCAAAGAGGGTGGACTCGGTGTTTTGGCTGAAGGGTGAAAAATCTTGGTTGTTGGGGTGAGTTTGTGAGATATTTTTTTTTTATTTGATGCCTATTTTAAGATATGTAGTATGAAGGGATCCCGGGTGCTCTCTGAGCTTGCTTGTTTTCTTGCAGACATTTCATTACCCAAACTAGGTAACATCATCAGTGCTAGAAGGAAGTGGAATTTAGGGAGGGAGGGAGGGAGGGAGGGAGGAAGGACGGACGGACTATGGGGTTCTAGGTACTCTCTGAGCTTGCTTGTTTTCTTGCAGACGTTTCATGACCTAGACTAGGTAACATCATCGATCCTAGAAGGGAGTGGAATTTATGGAGAGGGAGGGAGGGAGGGAAGGAAGGAAGGACTATGGGGTCCTGGGTGCTCTCTGAGCTTGCTTGTTTTCTTGCAGACGTTTCATTACCCAAACTAGGTAACATCATCAGTGCTAGAAGGGAGTGGAATTTATGGAGGGAGGGAGGGAGGGAGGGAGGGAGGAAGGAAGGAAGGAAGGAAGGAAGGAAGGAAGGAAGGAAGGAAGGAAGGAAGGAAGGAAGGAAGGACTGACTATGGGTCTTAGCTGCTCTCTGAGCTTGCTTGTTTTCTTGCAGACGTTTCATTATCCAAACTAGGTAACATCATCAATGCTAGTGGAATTTAGGGAGAGGAGGAGGGAGGAAGGGTGGGAGGAAGGGAAGGAAGGAAGGAAGGAAGGAAGGAAGGAAGGAAGGAAGGAAGGAAGGAAGGAAGGAAGGAAGGACTATGGGGTCCTAAGTACTCTCTAGGTACTCTCTGAGCTTGCATCCTAGTTTGGGTAATGAAACGTCTGCAAGAAAACAAGCAAGCTCAGAGAGCACCCAGGACCCCTCACGTCAACCCTGAGCTACAAATATTCTCCTTTATTAGATATGTTGTATGTTTTAGGAACGTCTCTCTGTTCCCAAAGGCAGGGTTCAGTGAGCTGCTAACATTCCTTAGGAAAATCATGATTTAACATGATACAAAAAGCAGGTGTATATATGATAAAGAGTGACAGTGTTGGGGGACTATTTCTTAAATTGTGTTCAGACGGTTAGGGTCCAGATGGAGATGGAAGTCAGCAATTCTTGATCTCCACTCTTGTCTTGGCCCTTGAAGGTCCACATACACACGGTGGAATGGTAATCATCTGTTGATTCTTCTTCTTCTTCTGCTATGCACAAGCTGGAATGAACAAACCCTCCTTTCCACTAGGTGTAATCCTGTCAAAAGATCTGGCAGCACGAGTCCACTTGGCTTTCTGAAAGCCAGCCCATCCCCTCCATTTTCTGCTGGCGAGCATGGAACAGTGCCATCCCCTAGAAGGTTCTCCTTTGGTGGTGCCAAGCCTTACACACCTTCTCCTCAAGGTAGGCTATCCAGCTAGTCTGGAGATGGACAAGCTTTAACGGTCAGGAGCTATGTTGAACATTTCGGAGGGCTGGACAAAGACCCAAGAAGGCAATCAATGAGGTGGAACCACAGCGTTGGTTTGATGGATTTTCATAGTTTATCTTTTGTAGGGGTTTGTTGTTGTGGCTTGGAGACATCTGTTGTCTGCATGTCCCACCAAACACAAATCGGGGTCTCTAAAAGGAGGTGTCCCTGAACCTACAAGAAGCATTTCATCGGCCGCAAGTTCAGATTCTCCATCTTTGAGTTAACCCATTCAATGACCAAGATGCTTGTGAGGAGCCTGCATTTTTTTTCTCCACCATCTACGATCCCACTCTTTTTCACCTGTGACTCCATTCACTTCCAAAAGTGATGGCCCTACACAGGGTTTAAATGAACTTGGCCTTTCTCATGGGTGGGGAGGGACCCCCCCCCCAGTGGCCAGGTGGGAAAAAAAAACATTGTATCTCTGCTGTTGCCCTGTTCATTCTTGGTATCCACCTGGATTCCTGAGTGAACTTCGCCATGATCTGATTCAGGCGAACAGTGTTTGGGGCAACTTTGCTCTAAGGAAATAAAATAGCAGTTAGCAACAGCCCTTAGACTTATATACCGCTTCACAGTGCTTGACGGCCCTCTCTAGGCAGTTTTACAGAGTCAGCCTGTTGCCCCCCAACAATCTGGGTCCTCATTTTACCGACCTCGGAAGGATGGGAGGCTGAGTCAACCTTGAGCCGGTCAGGATTGAAGTCCTGGCAGTGGGCAGAATTGGCCTGCAATGCTGCATTCTAACCACTGGGCCACCACAGCTCTTATCCCCCTCTGAGTGTGTGATTTCTCATCATGCTGGTTCTCCTCTTCTTTTTCCTGAAGTTGGAACAATTCCAGAGCAGCCAGACCAGATGATCATCCCGTGTCCTCTCGGAACCGAGTTGAGAACTTGGGTGCCCATAACTGGTACGTCTGACGTTGAGCCATTCTTTGAAGCATCTCAGTCACTCCGTTTTCTTGCCTGTCTGTCTATCATCTCCATCCATTTCTCTTTCTATTTCTCCATCTCTGTCCATCTCTCTCTGTCATCTGTGTCCATCAGTCTTCATCCATATCTGTCTCCGTCTGTCTGACTGACTGTCTATCTATTCTATCTATCATCTATCATCTCCATCCATCTCTCTATTTCTCCATCTCTTTATCTCTATCCATCTCTCTTTCATGTATCTATCTATCTATCTCCATCAGTCTTCACCCATATCTATCTCCAGCCATATGTATCATCTGCCTGCCTGCCTGCCTGCCTTCCTGCCTATCTATCTATCTATCTATCTATCTATCTATCTATCTATCTATCTATCTATCTATCTATCTATCTATCTATCTATCTATCTATCTATCTATTATCTATCTATCTGTCTTTCTATCCATCTATCCGTCTATCCATCTTTTCTATCATCTATCTGTTTCTATCTATCTATCTATCTATCTATCTATCTATCTATCTATCTATCTATCTATCTATCTATCTATCTATCTATCTATCTATCTACCTACCTACTTACCTACCTACTATCTACAGTACCTGCCTATCTACCTATTTGTCATCTATCATCTCCATCCATCTCTCTTTCTCCATCTCTTTATCTCTATCCATCTCTTTCATCTATCTACCTCCATCAGTCTTCACCCATATCTACCTCCAGCCATATGTATCATCTGTCTGTCTGCCTGCCTGTCTGTCTACCTACCTACCTACCTACTACCTGCCTATCTACTACCTACCTGCCTCTCTAACTATTTGTCATCTACCATCTCCGTCCATCTCTCTATTTCTCCATCTCTTTATTTCTGTTCATCTCTCTCTTCCATCTCTCTCCAATCATATGTATTGTCTGTCTAATCTAATCTAATCTAATCTAATCTAATCATATCTTTTTACCAGATGGTTTCCCTTGATGTTTTCTGCTTCCTTTCTGCTCTTCACGCCCTCTTCCATTTTATTCGTCTTCCTTTCAGATGCTTCGGGATCGGACCCTTCTCAACGAGGACTGGGCTATCGCCTTCACAGCGCTCCCAACCTCTCCGATTTCCAGTCTTGCCGGCAAAAAGTCACCAAGCAGTACTCCGATCCACTGGTCACCCACTTCAGCCCTGTCCCAGCGGGTCAGGCTGCATGGCTGCCCAGTCTTCAGTCTGGCCGGCCTCTCAGGTCTTCGCCGAAGCTCTCTGAATTCATCCAGAGGACTCCCTTGCCCACCATTTTGGGTTCTCCCACAAAGGTAGTCTATCCTTCCTCAGTATCCCGTTGGGTGGAATTGGAAAGTTCTAAATTGGGAAGTCGTCTCAATCTAATCTGCCCCCCAACCACAACCGTATGAGAGAAGGGGACTGGCCTGAAGCCACCCATCCAACTTTCCTGCCTAAGGCAGAACTAGAACTCCCAGTCTCCTGGTGATTGTCCCCAAGTCACCCAGCCAGCCTCCTTGTCTTAAGGAAGGATTAGAACCCATGGTCTCCTGATGATTGTCGTTCAGCCAGATCTCATGATGCCTTAGGAAGGACTAGAACTCCCAGTCTCCTGGTGATTGTCCCCAAGTCACCCAGCCAGCCTCCTTGTCTTAAGGAAGGATTAGAACCCACGGTCTCCTGATGATTGTCGTTCAGCCAGCTCTCATGATGCCTTAGGAAGGACTAGAACTCCCAGTCTCCTGATGATTGTCCCCAAGTCACCCAGCCAGCCTCCTTGTCTTAAGGAAGGATTAGAACCCACGGTCTCCTGATGATTGTCGTTCAGCTAGTTCTCACGGTATCCTGGTGTCTCCTCTAGCACCTTAACCACTCCACCAAACTGGGTTTCTGGGACAAAAAAAAAACGGGAACAAGAGGATCACATCAATTGAACAAGTCTTTTGGGGCTTGGCAAACCCTCCTTGTCGTACGGGTGTTTCACAACAAGTTCCAAAAATGTCCAGGGTGACCAGCAGCCCCGCCCCCCAAAAGCGCAGATTTCGTGTTCTCTTTCTGTCCGTTTCTCTCCATTTCGTCACGTCTCTCCTTCGTTTTTTTTTTTAATTTTTGGTTTGGTTTCGGTTTTGTTTTTAAACGTAGGCCAGGTCACCCTTTGAGTTCAGTAAAAACCCCAGCTCCCAAAACCTGCTTGCTCTCTTGGCCCATCAAACGGTGGTCATCACTCCGACGAGGAACAAGACCCTGCCAGATATGAAAGAAGTGGGACCCTCGCCTTACCAACCGGCAGGTCTCGGTTTGAGGCCGACGGAAGACAGCAAAGTCAGGTGGGGACCCTCGCAACCAACCCAAAACTAAAAGTCAATGTTGATGTGCAGGTAGACTAGTATAGCAACGTGTGGGCGCCTTGGCGGTTCCTGAGCTTGGTGGTTTCCTTGCAGGCGTTTTATTACTCCACAGAGTAACGTCACCAGCACTAGAAGGGAGTAGAGTTTGTGCTTTTTGGCCTTTCAAGGTGGGGTGAGGTGCAGAAGATGTTCCTTTGCAATAGTGGGGAATAGTGGCAACAAAGATGATTAGGGGACTGGAGACTGAAACATATAAGGAACGGTTGCTGGAATTGGATGTGTCTAGTTTAACGAAGAGAAGGACTAGGGGAGACATGATAGCAGTCTTTCAGTATCTCAGGGGCTGTCCCAGAGAAGAGGGAGTCAAGCTATTCTTCCAAGCACCAGAGGGCAGGACAAGAAGCAATGGATGGAAACTAACCAAGGAGAGAAGCAACCTGGAACTAAGGAGAAATTGCCTGACAGTTAAAAAAATTAACCAGTGGAACAACTTCCCTCCAGTAGTTGTGGATGCTCCAACACTGGATTTTTTAAAGAAGATATTGGACAACCATTTGTCTGAAATTGTGTGGGGTTTTCTGCTTGAGCAGGGGGTTAGACTGGAAGACCTCCAAGGTCCCTTCCAACTCCCCCTCCTCCTCCTCCTCCTCCTCCTCCTCCTCCTCCTCTTCTTCTTCTTCTTCTTCTTCTTCTTCTTCTTCTTCTTCTTCTTCTTCTTCTTCTTCTTCTTCTTCTTCTTCTTCTTCTTCTTCTTCTTCTTCTCCTTCTCCTCCTCCTCCTTCCTCCTCCTCCTCTTCTTCTTTTTCTTCTTCTTCTTCTTCTTCTTCTTCTTCTTCTTCTTCTTCTTCTTCTCCTCCTCCTCCTCCTCCTCCTCCTCCTCCTCCTCCTCCTCCTCCTCCTTCTTCTTCTCCTCCTCCTCCTCCTCCTTCCTCTTCTTCCTCTTCTTCTTCTTCATCATCTGTAGCTTGGGTGTAGGATGAGGGTGAAAGTTCATTCTCCGAGCTTGTGGGTTGGTTTCTGAATGTTTCCTGACCAGGCTAGGTGACATCTTCAGCAGAGTTTAGGGGATGTCAATGTCGCTGTCCGTCTGTTGATAAGGGCTTCAGGTGTGGGTGTGTCAAGTGAGGTGCTGGGTCAGGTGTGAGTCATAGAGGATGCTAATGGGTCTTGTGATGGGGAGCTTACATCAGATCAGGGTCGTTGGGAAGCGAACTGCTGGTGGGTTTTTCATGGGTTCCCCAAAGGTGGTGCTACTTTCCCATCCTCCACACAACTCGCCGGAAACGTTATCCCTCCCTAAACGGAGGATGTTCTCCGAATTCATGGAGACCTAACAACCCTAATCAGGTTTCTCCCCCCCCACCCCATTGGATTGTCCCATCTATGTTTACCAGTAGACCTAGAGAAGACCTTCTTGACCTTGGCATTTTCACATTCTCCAGGTCACTCAGCACTGGACGCCTCACTGATCTGCTTCTGAAAGCTGCTTTTGGGGAAGCGGGCAGTAATGATAGCCTCAACAGCGAGAAGCCCATGGAGATCACAGGTGCTGGAAACTTGGGTAATTGGGTGGGTGGGGGAGGTCATCATGGGGGTGTTTTCATCCTGAACCGACCCACCTCCTTTTTTCGGTCTACACAACTTTTTCTCCTGCATCCATGAAACCTTAGCTGAGATGATCCTACTTTCTCCATAGCTCCTTCCATGGCTTGTGGAGGAACCCCTCACTCTGGGGCTCGAGAAGGTTGCTCAGGAAGCCCTTCACCAGTGGTCTTCACCGTTGGGTCACCTCCTGCTGGGACAACACCACCGCAAACCATCCGGACCAGAATGTATTCAGGTACCCAAACCAGGAGGGAGATGGGAGCATTGTACAACAAAGAAATTGATAACAGAGAATAATAGCTCAGGGTTGAACTGTGGGTCCTCGGTGCTCTCTGAGCTTGGTGGTTTCCATGCAGATGTTTCGTTACCCAACTAAGGAACACCATCAGTACTAAAGGGATGGGCATTGTGGAGAAGAGGAGGAGGAGGAGGTGGACTCCTCCTGTGGGGTGTTTGGTGCTCTCTGAACTTGGTAGTTTTCATGCAGATGTTTCATGACCCAAACTAGGGGACACCATCAGCGCTAGAAGGGAGTGTGGTTTGGGGGGAGGTGGAAGAGGAAGAGGAGGAGGACTGTGGAGTCCCTGGTGCTGTCTGCGCTTGGTTGTTTTCGTGCAGATGTTCCCTTACCCAACTAGGTAACATCATCAGTACTAGAAGGGAGTGGAATTGAGGGAAGGAGGGAGGGGAGGAAAGGAAGGAAGGAAAGGGAAGGAAGGAAGGAAGGAAGGAAGGAAGGAAGGAAGGAAGGAAGGAAGGAAGGAAGGAAAGAAGGAAGGAAGGAAGGAGGGAAGGAAGGAAGGACTATGGGGTCCTTGGTGCTCTCTGAGCTTGTTTTCTTGCAGATGTTTCATTACCCAAACTAGGTAACATCATCAGTGCTGTGGCATTCCCACAGTTTACTAAAAAATACACTTAGATGTGAAGATGATGGCTTTTGCTTTCTTTTGCTTACTCATCTTGCTAAGTTTTGCTTTGTATATTTTGCTTTTTATTTTTTTTCGTAGGATCTCCAAGTTCTCTTAGTTCTGGAGGATCTTTCAGTGGGCGCCACTTAATTATGGGAGCCGGTGGGGAAATCCTTGAAGCTCCATCAGGTCTCAGATATACATTGGCTGATCCAATTGCTGCCAACCTGGAAGGAGCAGTTACCTTTGAGGCACCTGAATTACCTGAGGAGACACTCATGGAAGTGAGTTTCATTCCCCTCCCAACCCAAGTTGAGAAGAGTGAAAAGTCAACGTTTAGGCTCTAATCCACCCTCAGCTGTAGACCTTGTGGGAGAAGATCCATGTTGGTCTCCTTCTGCGGTCTACTCTACAAGAAGAAGCATCATGTTCAACTAGATCAGCGGTTCTCAACCTATGGGTCACGACCCCATTTGGGGTCGAACGACTGTTTCGCGGGGGCCGCCGGACACCGCGGTCCGCCATTTTTTTTGGTTTTTTGTCACGCGTGCGCCGCGCATGCGCGGATCGGCCCGTCGCGGTCCGCCATTTTGTTTTTTTGTTTTTTTCGACGCGCGCGCTGCGCACGCGCGGTTTGGGCCGTCGCGCGTGTGCCGCCCATGTGCGGATCAGCCCATCGCGGTCCGCCATTTTGTTTTTTTTGTTTTGTTTTTTTGTCGCGCTCGTGCCACGCATGCGCAGATTGGCCCATGGCGCACGCAGGCGCGCGCGGGTTGGGGTCGCGCCGCGCATGGGCGGCGCAAGTGGGGTCTCAACCTGAAAAAGGTTGAGAACCACTGAACTAGATGGAGTGATAACCTCCTCCGTAGAAGCCTCCTGGGAGACTTGCAGCCAGTGTCTTCTTCGCAGCCCAGACTAGACCCAAATTCTATTCCATCCTCAACCAAAGAATCTTATCTGTTTTGAGGTTGTCCATCTCAGCTTATTCCAAAATGCGATTGTGAGACAAAATAGGCCATAATGCAACGTCCCTGGAGATTCTCAGTCATCCAGATCACAAGGTGTTTTTTCAGGAGCAACTGGACTCTCTTGTTTTTTCGTTGAAGATGTTTTGCTCCTCATCCCAGAAGCTTCTTCTGCTCTAACTGGATGGTGGGGAATGGAAGGATTTATGCTCCTTGCAGATAGCTGGACATTTGCCTTCTTTTGGAGAGTCGTTGAGTCCACCTGGAGGTTTATCTGTGTCCTCAGGGTCACCTGAGTGGTACAAATGTGTGTGGAGCCTTCTTGGCTGCAGGATGGTTTCTGCTCTGGGTCCCTTCCCTGTTGAAGGTGGGCGCAGGCCGTTGGGGCTGAGTCTGTGCATCTCAGACTGAAGTGCAGATGGTTCCTGTAGTCCGCAATATTGTTTTTCTGGAAATCCGTTCATGCTCCAGCACCATCCGAAGGGCGTTCATCCCAAAGTGCATAGCTAAAATGTCTGTGGTGACTCTGAGGATACAGACAAACCTCCAAATGGCCTCAACCATTCTCTTAAAGGATGGAAAGGGCCAGCTGTCTGCAAGGAGTATAAATCCTTCCATTCCCCCACCATCCAGTCAGAGCTGAAGAAGCTTCTTGGATGAGAAGTGAAACGTCTTCAAAGAAAAACATCAAAGTCCAGTTGCCTCCGGAAAACGCATCTTTGGCGTAACGCAATGTCTGCCGTCTTAACCAAACTGATAACTGTTTCCTGGCTTGAAAGCACATGGTTAGATATTGGTGTCTTAGCAGAGGCTGACCCTTCTGACGTTGGGTCTCTTATCTCTGCATTTTCAGCAAGAGCACACGGACATCCTGCGCAGCTTGAGGTTCACTCTGGCTTTTGTCCACTACGTGATGGAGCTTGCCACCATCAAAGGGAGCGTCAGTGAGATGTCCACTTCGGTGGCCTCTGAGTACCAGCTTCAAGAAAGTGTCGTTGCTGACCAAATCAGCTTGCTCAGCAAGGAATGGAGGTAAGTAGCAACACCCAGGTGTGGGATGCAATCTGCAGCATTAACCCATGGTAGAGAAGTAAAACAGCTGTGTGGTTGCCTTCTGCACCTCCGTTGACCTTTGAGCTTTTGTTTTGTTGAAGCTACGCAGAACAGCTGGTCTTGTACTTGAAAGTGGCTGAATTGCTGTCCGCCGGACTTCAGATGGCCATTGACCAGATCCGGGCAGGCAAGCTGTGTCTCTCCTCCACTGTCAAGCAAAGTAAGAATTTGGGTAGCCAACTCCACAAGGAGTGCCTACGTTTTGTTTCCCCAGCAAGCGCTGCCTTTCAGGTTTTAAGGAGCGGTAGACAGGAGAATTCATCCCTTGCTTACAATCCGGCCACTGGGAGAATCAGGTGCTTCTTCCGCCACGTTAGTAATTGTCGTTGCTCAGAATTTCTGTTCATGCTTAAGACATAAAAGGCTTGGAAACTGAGAGACCAGGAGTTTTAGTTCACAGTCACAAAAACGGTTAGATGGTTTTGGGCCGGTCGCTTTCTTTCAGCCCTAATGGCAAACCTCTTCTGAAAAACCTTGCCAAGAAAATTGCAGGGGCAAGAAAGAGAAAGGAAAGAAAGAAAGAAAGAAAGAAAGAAAGAAAGAAAGAAAGAAAGAAAGAAAGAAAGAAAGAAAGAAAGAAAGAAAGAAAGAAAGAAAGAGAAAGAGAAAGAGAACGAAAAAGAAGGAAGGAAAGAGGGAGGGAAGGAAGGAAGGAAAGAAGGAAGGAAAGAAAGAGAAGGAAGGAAGGAAGGAAGGAAGGAAGGAAGGGAAGGAAGGAAAGAAGGAAGGAAAGAGGGAGGGAGGAAGGAAGGAAAGAAGGAAGGAAAGAAAGAGAAGGAAGGAAGGAAAGAAAGAAGGAAGGAAAGGGAGGGAAGGAAGGAAGGAAAGAGTTAGAAAAAAACAAAGAAACAGAAAGAAAGAAAAAGAAAGAAGGAAAGGAGGGGAGGGGAGGGACGAAGGAAGGAAGGGAAGGAATGAAGGGAGGGAGGGGAAGGGAAAGAGAAGGAGGGGAAGGAAGAAGGAGGGGAAGGAGGAAGAAAGGAAGACCCATGGCAGATTGAGAATGAGTATATCCACCTCAATAGTAGAGCCATATAAACACGTCTCCAGATCCCTGGGACCTCCAGGCCTGGTGACCTAACCAGGTCTTGAAGTCTTTGAAGAACATCAAAAGGAAGGGAGCTAATCTCATTTTCATCTTCTCCCCTGTGGTCTATACTTGTTCTTCCCCATCTTGTTCAAGTTGGAAGTTGTTCTGTTTTGGTTTCATTTGCTCTGAAATGCAAGTAGGCTTCTGTGCTTTGTCCAAGATCCTGATTGCTAATCTCGGAGAAAGAAAAATAACATCTAGTTGCCTGATTGGAATTTCTCAGCACTTAGCTATGTGCTAAGCCGAAGGGCTTAAATATAATTGATGTGGGTGTGACTTTATAATTACAGAGTAGGCCGAAGATCTTAAATTAATATGCCGTCACTCAGCCAGTTGACTCATTCCTTGGCAAAGGTTGTTCCAGGGTAGAGGGGGAATAATTGGAAGGAGATGACACCTATCTTTTAACGTCACCTTTTAGAAAGGCATGCCTTGGTTTTTTTTTCATCCCAAAGCATGCAGAACTGACAGCGAATTCAGCAGGGGGGGGGGAAAGCAGCAACTTTAAAAAGAAAAATGCAATGAGCAAACTTTTCGAAAAGAGACACAAGCAAAGCAGAAGTGAAATAAATACAACGTAGAATGAAGAGGCAGAAAAGAAAATATTTAAAGCATCTTAAACAGATGCTTTTTCAGATGTTAAGAATCTTCAGAATAGCAATTTTTTTTTTACTACCCTGGCTGGGTTTTCTTCAATCCTTAAGCAAAAGAAGATTTAGATGCAAATTTAAGGACTTAAAAAAAAAAGGAGTGGGTGGAGGGATTAGAACGATTATTTTGGAAAGTTATAAACGGACTAATGGATCTGAAATAAGATTTTGAAATTAATGATGAGAATCCTTCCTGTGGGAAAATGTTGTTTTGAGTTCTTAAAAAAAAACCAAGATAGGATGGAACTTCCAAGGTTGATCACTAGAGGGAACCGGAAGGAACAATTAAAACAGATTACATTTAAAGGAGAATAACTAAATTTGACTTACTAATATGGAATGGGGAGGTTTTTCAATCTCTTCATGGTTGATCTTAAGTGTCTTTTTTTTATTTTAAAAATAAGTTAATCGCCTCTCTGTCACTGCTGGGAAAAAAAAATCTTGCATACTGCTTTCTTATCTTACTTATGGAAAGCATGAAGAAAGTTTAAAATTCTGATAGAGATGTACAAACCTTTTGGAGTTGAAGGCTTCCCTGTGTAGTTCTTTCCTTCTTTTTCTGTCATATTGAAAACTTGCAATTCCAACAGCGTTGGAATGAATTTTAGCAGCCCCTGTTAAGTTCAGGTTGGTTCAATTTATTTCAACTATATCCTTTCTTCCCTTCCTGGAGCTCAAGATGATAGAAGAGTCTCTTTTTGCCTCTTAATATGGTAGCCAAGGTAACAACAACAACAACAGCAATAATAATAATAAAGTTGGAAGGGACCTTGGAGGTTATCTAGTCCAACCCGCTGCTCATGCAGGAAACCCTATACCATTTCAGACAAATGGCTGTCCAGTCTCTTCTTAAAAAGGTCCTGCGTTGGAGCATTCGCAACTTCTGGAGGCAGGTTGTTCCACTGGTTAATTGTTCTGGCTGTCATGAAATAACAGAATAACAGAGTTGGAAGGGACCTTGGAGGTTATCTAGTCCAACCCGCTGCTCATGCAGGAAACCCTATACCATTTCAGACAAATGGCTGTCCAGTCTCTTCTTAAAAAGGTCCTGCGTTGGAGCATTCGCAACATCTGGAGGCAGGTTGTTCCACTGGTTAATTGTTCTGGCTGTCATGAAATAACAGAATAACAGAGTTGGAAGGGACCTTGGAGGTCATCTAGTCCAACCCCCTGCTCAGGCAGGAAACCCTTGTACCATTTCAGACAAATGGCTGTCCAATCTCTTCTTAAAAACTTCCAATGTTGGAGCATTCGTAACTTCTGGAGGCAGGTTGTTCCACTGGTTAATTGTTCTGGCTGTCATGAAATAACAGAGTTGGAAGGGATCTTGGAGGTCATCTAGTCCAACCCCCTGCTCAGGCAGGAAACCCTATACCATTTCAGACAAATGGCTGTCCAGTCTCTTCTTAAAAACTTCCAGTGTTGGAGCATTCACAACTTCTGGAGGCAGATTGTTCCACTGGTTAATTGTTCTGGCTGTCATGAAATAACAGAATAACAGAGTTGGAAGGGACTTTGGAGGTCATCTAGTCCAACCCCCTGCTCAGGCAGGAAACCCTATACCATTTCAGACAAATGGCTGTTCAGTCTCTTCTTCAAAACTTCCTGCTTTGGAGCATTCACCGCTCCTGGAGGCAAACTGATTGATTGCAATCGGTCCACGGACATTTCAGGGAATAGGCCAAGCCAGAGAGACTTGAGCCCTTGCAGGAAGTGTGCAGCCAGTTTTCCTATCTGCTGAGTGACTTTCTTCCTTGACTTGTTTCCTCCCCGTAGTTGTGAGAAAGCTCAACGACCTGTATAAAAGCAGCGTCTCTTCATGCCATCACCTGAACCTAAGGCTACAGAGGTGGTTCATGGACAAGCAGAAACTCATGGACCGCATCAACAGCATCACGGCTGAAAAGCTCATCTTTAGCCACGCTGTGCAGATGGTAGGTGAGACCTCACCTGGTGTTGCAGTGTAGGAGGATGGCAATTGTTGGTGGCAGCCGTGGGGCCCAGGTGGGGACTCAAAAGGGTTTTGACCTGAAGGCAATGCGCTCTCACCCTTCGACCGGTGAGAGCGCACAGGGTCGGCCTCCTCCGGGCCCCGTCAGCGAAACAATGCCATCTGGCGGGTCCTAGTGGGAGGGCCTTCTCTGTTGTGGCACCCACCCTCTGGAACCAACTGCCCCCTGAAGTCCACGTTTCCCCCACTCTCCCGGCCTTCCGGAAGAATCTAAAAACTTATCTATGCCGGCAGGCCTGGGGATGACTGTGATTGTGTGTGCATGATGAATGTGTTTGGGGGGGTCTTTTAAATGCTTTGTAGATTTGGTTTTTGGTTTTTTAAAATGTTGTGATGTTGTTTTTTGTTCATGTTGTTAGCCGCTCCGAGTCCTTTGGAGAGGAGCAGCATAAAAATCTAATTAAAATAATAAATAAAATAAAATAAAATAAAATAAAATAAAATAAAATAAAATAAAATAAAATAAAATAAAATAAAATAAAATAAAATAAAATAAAATAAAGGTGTTTTTCCTTCCGAGAGGAACAAGTGAAGGAAACCGTGATAACAGGGGCGAAGAATTTTGGACATAACGTAGAATTAGAAAAGTGGCAAAGCCTCTGGGAAAGAAAGGCTAAAATAATTTAAAAGCGGTGGCATGCAAAGAAAATCTATACAAAAAATGTTTTACAGATGGCACTTTAACACTGGGAAGGCTAGCAAAAATGTTTAAAAACGTATCTAGCAACCGTTTGGAAATGTAGACCAAAAGCAGGCACTTAACCACCATCTTTGGTGGACAAGGCCCAAAGCCCAAAGATTCTGGTCAAGAATAGACATATGGTTAGAGAAAATGACTAAAAAACATAACAGATTTTAAGCCAGAATTATTTTTTTGTTAGGCATAACCCTAGGAAACTACGAGAAAGAGTGTATATATCTAATACATGGGGCTACCCTTGAAGAGTGTTCGGAGACTACAATTAGTGCAAAATGCAGCTGCGCGAGCAGTTGTGGGCCTTCCGCGTTGTGCCCACATTTCATCAACTCTCCGCACGCTGCATTGGCTGCCTATTGGTCTCCGAGACCAATTCAAGGTGTTGGTTATTACCTATAAAGCCCTTCATGGCATGGGACCAGGATACTTACGGGACCGCCTTCTGCCACATACTTCTCTACGACCGGTGAGAGCGCACAGGGTCGGCCTCCTCCAGGTCCCGTCAGCGAAACAATGTCGTCTGGCGGGCCCTAGGGGGAGGGCCTTCTCTGTTGTGGTGCCCACCCTCTGGAACCAACTGCCTCCTGAAGTCCGCGTTTCTCCGACTTTCCCGGCCTTCCGGAAAAATCTAAAAACTCATCTCTGCCGGCAGGCCTGGGGATGATTGTGGTTGATTGTTGAGTTGAATGTGTTTTACTGTATTTTTTAGATATCTTTGTTTGGGGTTTTTTTTATTGTAATTTATTGTTATATATATGTTGTTAGCCGCTCCGAGTCCCCGGAGAGGAGCGGCATACAAACCCAAATAAATGAATGAATGAATGAATGAATGAATGAATGAATGAATGAATGAATAAATAAATAAATAAATAAATAAATAAATAAATAAATAAATAAATAAATAAATAAATAAATAAATAGTACATGTATGAACTGCAGTGAGAATTGTATGCGCTCAGCATTGGAAAAAATGAAGATTTACCAACCGATTTAATTAAAATATTTTTTTAGATTGTACAGAAATGGATAGATTGACACTGAAAATGAAAGAGAAAGAAGATTCAGTAGACTTTAGAACATGGGATACCTTTGATCAATGGCTAGAAAAACGAGATAGAAAGGAACTTAACCTTGTATTAGTAAGTTAAATGTTGGAACCCAGACAATATGTTGCTGATAAAATATATAGACTGATTTATATTTGGTAGACTGAGTGCCTCACCCAACAGATAAGATATTTTTGCTTCCCAGGTTCAAGCTGCTGCTTTGGATGAGATGTTTCACCACCGAGAAGACTGTGTCCAAAGATACCAGAAAGCGTTGCTCTTGATGGAAGGTCTCTTGAACTTCATCTCTGAGCAAGGAGATGTTGAGAACATCCATAAATGTAAGGAGGACCAAGCAAGAGACTCGTGAGACATCTTTGGAGAGTTTTCACTTGGAATCTTGTTGCTTTCTCCAACTTTATTATCTAATTACTCTCTTAATCACAATTGCTTTGAGGTCTACTGTTCTGGTCTTTTCACTTCTTTGGAGAAGAAAGGATTTTGGGACACAAAATTGTACAAAATTGGGTTATCAACCATCCCATTGGGCACTTTCAACAAAAGAAACTCCCAGCTCTTTAGGATGACCAAGAGTCTAGCTTTATTGACTTTTTTTTTTAGATTAAATAACCTTTATTGTTATTTTTTTCCTGTGGGCACAATGGCACACGTTAAAAAAAGTGAAATTTAGTTGCTTCCTCTCAAAGTGTACACATACATAACGCACATTTAAAACATACTCTATACAACGTACGTATAGACCTACACCAGGGGTAGGCAACCTTGGCTCTTTTATGACTTGTGGACTTCAACTCCCAGAATCCCTGAACCAGCATGGCTGGCTCAGGAATTCTGGGAGTTGAAGTCCACAAGTCATAAAAGAGCCAAGGTTGCCTACCCATGGCCTGGACCAAATGAGTTGAGACTTCAATAGACGAGGCATTAAGAAGGACTTGTGGACAGGAAGAGCTGTCAATCATTGGAACTGATGGACACAGAAGTCAGGGGTAGGCAACCTCAGAATTCCTGAACCAGCAGGAGTGTCTACCCGTCGATGTGCTTACTCTCTTATAATCCCTTCCTCTGCAATCTTTCTGCTATAGGAGGTGGGGGGGGAAAGGCATGGCTGGCTCAGGAATTCTGGGAGTTGAAGTCCACAAGTCATAAAAGAGC